>JAPEBW010000705.1:0-41432 GCA_027405785.1 Ophiocordyceps robertsii
CAAGGATAAAAGTAAAGACTAGGAGGACCCGAGAAAGGTTGGGAACAATCTCTTGGGTGACATGTTTCTCTTCGTGTGTGAGAATGCTACCGATTAGATTCTGCCGACTTGTCGGCCGTATCGTCTGTCGTCGCGAGTCGTGTTTGCGCGTCCTCTTATAGCTTGGCCTTGCTCGAGGACTGCTGCTTCTCCAAAGAACCCTCGTCATCCCCCAGCCGCTTCTCTTCATCAAGCACATGCGCAATGTGACGCTGCAGCTCCACCACCAGCGCATCGGCCTCATCCTCGTCAAGCTCCTCCCTCCTGCCACGGCCAAACATGGTGAAGCTCTCGCGAAAGCGCCCACTGGCCCGAATCTCGGGCCGGGGTATAAGGTGGAAGTGCATGTGCGGAACGACCTGGGCGGCGGCGGCGCCGTTGTTCTGGACCACGTTCCAGTCGCCGACGCCGGTGGCGCGGACCAGGGCGGCCGATAGGATGCGGACGTAGGCGCCGAGGTGGCGGGCCTCGCGGGGCGTGGCGTCGGTGAGCTTGGGCCGGTGGGCGCGCGGGCACAGCAGCAGGTGGCCGGGAGAGAGCGGCATGATGTCGAGAAAGGCGACGAGGTCGGGCGTCGAGAGCACCACGTGCGAGGCGGGCGTGGTGAGCTGCGAGGGCGAGCTCGGGGGCGGGCGGAGGGGGTCGTAGGGCGAGTGGGCGGCGGCGATGGCGCAGAAGGGGCAGGCGTCTGCGGCCGAGGGGGGCGAGGGACCGGGCATGGCTGCCGATGCCGATGCTGATGCTGATGCTGTCGCTGATGCCGTCGCTGATGGCGATGCTGATGCTGTCGTCGTCTCGAGCGTCTCAGGCGCCAGACGCGAGGTCCGAGGCAGTTTGCCGTGTGCGCATCGACCGGGACCTCGGGGGGGTAGGCAAGTAGGCAAACAAGAGTCGGCTGATCAACGTTCAGATGGACCGACGTTGGCCGGACGGATCATGGAGGCTGGGTTGGGTATCGCGATGCCGAGGTTGATGGTTGGTGATTAAATTTTTCTGGGCCGCGACTCGGATCCGGACGGGCGAAACGCCGGTCTCCAACGCCGAGGGGTCCTGCTATCCTTGGACAGTCACGCCATGTACCATGGAAATTACCATGGAAATATTGTCAGGGCCACACTCTGTGCAAGCACGCGAGTAAACACCAAAGGCCAAGCCTGGGCTGTTCCCCGAAGCGGCTCATCCACGGACGCATCCAGCACGCATGCGTAACATCTGGAACCCACGTCAAGCCGCATGACACGCCAGCCGAGCGCCGCATAACGCCCGTTCCCGAGTCATTCCACCCGGGCAATCCCAAGGCTGCCGCTCTATAAAGAGGGAGCGCTGCAGCATGGGCATCATGGACCCAAACCCAAACGCTGCAGAGGCCATCATCGGTCAACGTCCGAACGAGCACTGACATCCGAAACGGACAAACCCATCGCCGTCGACTTGCGCCATTGCCATCTCGTGTGGGCTGCTGCCTGTAAGCGACGGCGGCAATTGGTCAACCGCCCTGCGTCCTGGGCCTCCGAGCGAGGCGCAGCAAGCAATAACATCGACCGACACCTTTTAAGCGCAGCGCCCTTGGTCGAGCGTGGCGAGAGGGCCATCTGCATCGTCAACATGGCTCCCGACACTCCAGACAACAACCTTCGGGCTCTGCGCCACGTCTACACCGCAACCGACCCCCTCAGCCAACAAGCCGTCTTCACCAAAGTGCGGCAGAGCATCCAGACGGCCTACAGCGGGGGCAGCATGGCCATCGACACCATCTACGGCGCATCCACCCTCGACAGACACGCTGGCGCCGGCGTCAGCAGCGCCGACGCCGCAGCCTGCAGTGCGCTCGGCGCCGGTGCCGCGTCTCCGGGCGGAACCGTCTGCAGGGTCGTCGACTTTGCGCCCCTGCACGAGTGCGCCATGAGCCGCGGCCAGAACCTCGACTACGCCGCCGTCGTCGAGGGCAGCATCGTGCTGAGGCTGGATTCGGGCCAGGAGACGAGGCTGGAGCGCGGCGACGTGGCTGTGCAGCGCGCCGCGAACCACGTCTGGCAGAATCCGAGCAAGACGGAATGGGCCAGGGTCTTGTTTGTCCTGCAGGATTGTTCACCGAGCGCGCCGAGCAGTAGCAAGTGCTACATATAGAAGCTCGAACCAAGGAGCCAGGGGGGCAGCGCGGGTGCTCACGAGCCCGCCCGGCCACCGACTCCGTCGTGCCTTGGATTCCGCCGAGCCCTAGGGCTTTGCTTTGATGCATCAGAGGCTCGGTCGGCAACGAGTTCGACGGTCGAATGAAGCGCCAGTGCTCACAGGGCGTCGCTCGATGCTGATGGGGCGCCACGGGAAAGCTGGGAGCGAATGCCCGGGAAACCGAGGCACAGAAGATGGCTCCCACGGTAGCTGAGGACCGACGGAGGGGTATCGTCGTCTTGCTCCAAGGGGCATGTCTGCCGGGTAGAGTACATGATGAGCAAATAACGCTGCTGCCGCCCGGGCTCGTCGCCGCCGGACCCGCACCGCTGCAGTGGTTGACAGTCCCAATTCAAATCATGACCAAGGCTTCGTCCGTGACTCGCCCGTGATCATGCACCAATGCCAAGGCTGACTAATGCGGCCTCGCCGATTAGTCACCCAAGCCCATGAATTTCAAAGCCGACGTCGGTCAGAACCTGCCGCAACAACACGCATTTCCCTACACAGTCCCTCCATGACCCTCCAAGCGCAACGAAATAACCTGGACAGCCTCACACCTCGCAAGAACCGACCGACGCATCCCCGGCAGCACCAGAAATGGCCCCCTCGCCCGCCGCCCTCATCGTCGACACGGCCGCCGACTTCAGCCCCGCGCCGATGCCCACTGCGGGGCGCAACCTGCTCCTCGCCCCGCCGTCAGTGGCAGCCCGCGAGGACAAGCTGCGCGACGTCTTCGCCTCGTTTGACCGCGCAAGCACAGACCTGCAGATGCTCGACCGCCTCTCGGCCGGCCTCGTCGCTCTGCCCCCCGCCACATACGACCTCGTCCTGGTCCTGACCGACGCCGATGGCGCCCGGCGGGACGAGGCCCTCCAGCTGCTCAGCCGCCACGTCTACGCCTTGATCGTGCCCTCGATGAGAGTCGGTGCCAAGCTTCAGTTCCAGGACGGCCGCTTGGCGTCTGGCGATGCGAAAGAGGCCATATTGGCGGGGCTGGTCGACTGCGACGGCGCGTTTGAGAAGCGCGACGACGAGCATGTCGCCGTGCCCCTGCGGCTGGGCAAGAAGAAGAAGGATGCGCCGCCCAACGGAGCGCCCAAGTTCGACTTTGCCAAGCTCGACGCCGATGACGAGGACGACCTGATTGACGAAAACGACTTGTTGTCGGAGGAGGATCTCAAGAGGAGGCCCGTCATACGTCCGTCCCCCCGGCCGCCGTTGACGGACAGTCGCTAACCGACCAAAACAGCCACAAACTGCGAGCCCACGAAGCGCCGGCGCCCCTGCAAGGACTGCACCTGCGGTCTCGCTGCCAAGTTCGAGGCCGAGGACCGCGACCGCCGCGCAAAGGCCAACCAGGGCCTCGACGCCCTCAAGCTCGATGCCAACGACCTCAACGAGCTCGACTTTACCGTCGAGGGCAAGACGGGCTCGTGCAACAACTGCTCCCTCGGCGACGCCTTCCGCTGCTCCACGTGCCCCTACATTGGCCTGCCGGCGTTTAAGCCCGGCGAAGAGGTTCGCATCTTGAACGACGTGGTGCAGCTGTGAGCGGGCCGGGGGGGTTTGCATGGGACGGCGTTTAGGTTGTCGATACACATATCCGTGCGGGGACACGGGATGAATGGCGTGAGGTGGGGTGGGAGGGAGCATGGGTTGGCCTGGAATCGAGCACACGTTTGAGTATTCGTGTGCCTCATTGGAAAAGTCTGGTCCATCTTGTGGTTGGAGCACAATGTCGATGTAAAAGAGCCACGGCCTAGACTGGATGGCTTGAAGGGTGCTTGATAGAGGTATTGAATACTCGCATGGCTTGATGCCCGTACTGGCCGCAGCAGTAAACCTGTAGCATTCGACTCCCCCAAGCCTCGACCATTCCGAGCCATGCCACTGTCAACCGCAAGCAGTCCGTCTTCCGGCGTCTAGCATGCGCCGCCTTGCCCCGCACACTTCTGCCCCGCGCCACCCTACACCGCCCCAGCTTTCTGCCGGACAAGCCCGCCCTCACCGCCAAGACTTTTTCCACCCCTTCAATCCCCCCCCCTTCATCACACATCATCACCACCACCACCAAAGAACCACCACGACGCACCAATCCACGCACCAACCCGCCTCCCCCCCCCTTACACCTCGACGCCTCCCCAAGAAACCGCCGCGGGGTAAAGAGAGAAAAAAAAAAGTGTGCACAGCCAAGATGCCACGCGAAGAATACCAAGTCCCCACCTCCGGCGCCGGGGCCGGGGCCTCCTCGTCTGCGGGCGCGCGCGGCTCGACGCGCGAGGGCCACGACTCTCGCGCCGTCATGTCGTACCTGTGCGGCGACTGCGGCGGCACCGTGACGTTGACCAAGGATGCGCTCGTGGCGTGTCCGCACTGCGCCGGGCGCGTGCTCTACAAGGAGCGTACCAAGCGGTGTGTGGCCTTTCCCCCCCCCCCCTTCCCCCCGCGACGTGATTTTCGTCTGAGGGGTGCGTGTGTGTGTGTCTCGGATGTCTGCTGATGCTGCCGTCGGGGGTTTAGCATGGTCCAGTTTGAGGCGCGGTGATGGGGCGCGATGCGGGTCGTGGGCGATTGGGCATGGGTCGCCTTCCACGCCTGGCGGGGGGGAGTCTGGACGGTGTTTGGCTGGGGATGGTGTTTGGAGTTATTTGGGGCTTTGGGTCTGGCATGGGGGCGACCTGATATGCTACGCAATGCTACCAGTGTCAAGGCCACCATGAGATACGACGTCGTCACCTGTCATTGCGTGCTCGCCCTTGTGCCTCTTCAGGTCCCGGTTTGCCGTGCATCACTCGTTGTTTCGTCGATATCAAGGGGCAAAAGGGGAATATTTAAAGTAAAAAAATCATGCTGTCCATGTCCTGAGTGTCGTTCCCAAACCTCAGCCCAACTCCAAACTGCCAGTTGTTCCTAGTTCCCTCCCCCCTCCGCCCCAGGCTACCGCTGTTTGTGCAGGTACTTTGCAAAGCTGGCATCCGCCATGATGGAGTCATCATTGTCCCCCAGCGCAGCCTGGTAGCGCTCCTGCAGGCCCTCCTTGTCGTTTTCGGCGTCAGAGTCGTCGTCGCCGTCGTCGTCGCTCGCCACATCCACATCGTCGTCGCTGTCGGCCGTCTTGCTCGCCCCGGGCTGGCCCACCGCCATGCCCTGCATCATCTTGTCCAGCTCGCGGTCGCGCGACTTGTTGCGCTCCTGCTCCCGCATCTCTCTCCGGCGCTGCAGCTCGGGGTAGTAGTCGCGCATAAACTCCTGTCTCTTGTCCTCGACGGCTGCAAAAAAGTCGTCGACGCCCGTGCCGAGGCGCGAGCTGACGCCAACCATGCTGAGGTGCGAGTAAAACTCTTCGAGCACGAGGCTCATTGAGTTGAGCAGGCTGCCCATGTACCCGCTGCCGCCGTGGCCGCCACCCTCGACTCCGCCCAGGGCATCGGAGCTCTCGTCCCGCTGCAGGGCCTCCTGAAAGGCCTCAAAGTCCGTCATCCACTCCTTGGCAAAGGAGGCGTCCTTGACGTCCGTCTTGTTGAAAACGAGAATCATGGGCAGCTTGGTCTTGTAGAGGATGGAGCAGGCGTAGAGCATGTTGGACATGAAGGTCGACGTCGAGGCGGTGCGCGGCGTGTCGATGATGTAGGCAATGACGGTGGGAAAGGACGAGGCGAGGGACTCGAGCAGGATGGTTCCCGAGGCCGACCACACAAAGACTTCGATCTGGCCCGGCGTGTCGACGAGGATTGTGTCAATGGGCTTGCGCTCCGGGTTGTCGGCGTCGGGCTTGGCGCGCTTCTCGAGCAGGTTGACAATCTGGTCGACCTTTGTGGCAAAGAGGTTGAGCGACGTCAGGATGCCGCCGTTGGGGCCGAGATTGTACTGCTTCATGACCTCCTCGTAGTTGACCGAGTCGCGGATGTCAATGTTGGAGTCAAAGGGCACCGACAGGACGGCAGGGTCGAGGTTCATGACATAGGGCGGCTTCTGCTGGGCGTGGAGATGGGCGTTGATGCGCTGCATAAACGTTGTCTTGCCGGAGCCTGGATGAATCACGTCAGTCTTGGCCTCGGACGGCTGAGTGAGGGCAGAAGAGAGTCTTACCCGCCATGCCAACGCAGACAATGGCCACGGGCGGCGAAGCCTGGGCGTCGGCACTCGACGAGGACGCCATGGCGGGCAGTCTTGTTTGCCGCGGGCGCGGGGAGACTGGCCGAGCGGCGAGACGCCAGCGAGTACAGAGGTCGGCGCACGCGAACAAGAGAGGCTGGTCGCAGACGAGGCTCCGGTGGTGGGTGAAGATGTCTTGGTGCGAGTTTTTGAGCCACAGTCGATTGGGAGGAGAGATTGTGCAGCAGGTACAAGGAACTAGGTACCACCAGCACCCAACCTTGAGGTACCTAACCTTACAGGGCGCTTTGTTTCGGACCCCGCTGAACCAGCCCCGCCAAGCCGCCATATCGACTCCCCCTTGCCTGGAGCCTGGACCACCAAAGCCCAACTGTCGCGATGGCATCACTCGAGCATCGTTGGGAGCTTGAAACGCCCCATGCCTTGACCCTCACACCCTGACCCTCACACCCTGACCCTCACACCCTGACCCTCGCAGCCTGACCCGCCTCGCTCCCGGTAAACTCTTGACCGCCTTCAGTACAAGCATCACCGGCCCCCGTCTTCGCCTCATCCGTCCGTCCCGCTGCTGCGAAACGTGGCGCACAGGGCGGCGTAGTGGTGCGTCAGGTCCAGCACGTTCTGCGGCAGGCTCGTCGCCTGGATGATGCTCCGCACCTTGACCGCGCCCTCGTCCTCAATCAGCGTCCGGATCGTGTGCAGCAGCTGCGGGCTAAACTCGCTGTACCACCGGTACTGCCACGTCACCAGCCTGATGACCGACGCAATCGTCTCTCGCGTGCTCTTGTTCTTTTCAAACACGCGCAGCACCCCCGCCAGCGCCTTGGGGCTGAACCGCAGCGTCAGGCACGCCCGGTACGCCTCGACCGCTTCGTCGCTGTGCTGCAGCCGCTCCGCCAGCGCTCCCAGAATCTCCCACTCCTCGGCCGACTTCTTGTAGTGAATTTGCTGCGCCCGGTACTGCGCCATCTGCGTCCGCCAGATGGTGTATACCCGTAGGTCCTCGTACAGCACCATGAATAGGCTGTCCAGCCATCTCTCGCACAGTCGCTTGGTGTTGAGCCTCGACGGGTGCTCGTCGTCTGAAAGGGCCTGCGCGGCGTTAGTCTCCTGCATGGACCGTGTCTTGTGCCCGCGTGGGCGTCTTACCGTTTCGCTGTCCGCCTTGATCTCGCGCGGGCTGGCCGTATTCGACGGCTTCTCCACGCCGTTGCTTTTGCCGTTTGCAGTCAGCGTCTCGGCAGGCTTTTCCGGGCAGGACTCCTCTGCCGCTCCCTCCTTGTCCTCATCCTCGTCCTTGTTACCCCCCTTCTCCTTGTCCTCGTCACCGGCCCCGTTCGCCCTGGGGCCTGGCGTGCCTCTCAAGCCGTCCAAGCTGGGTGTTCGCTTCAAAGAGGCGGGATTGGTGGCTTCCTGCTTCTCCGTCCTGTACTCGTCCTCCATGACGAAGACGGCGCTGCGAATCTTTAGCAGCTGATCCCAGCCAATCTTGGCAGTCATTTCTGTCAGGATGCGGTAGGCCTGCTTAAAGGTGCCCCGGTAGGCCGCCGCCCTTAGGCCCAGGAGGCTGGGGTCGACTTGCTCCGAGAACCTCGACTCGGGCTCGCTGTCAATGTCGTCGAGGCGCGTGTCGGAAAGTATCGGCAGGTGCACCTCCCTCGGCTCGGGCATCAGGGGCGTGTCCTTGTCCTGGTAGGTAAACATGGGGCATGAGTTGAGCGTTGTGAGGGCATTTTCCCAGTCCTCCATGGCGACGTAGACCTCGGCCAGCCTCGCCCATGTCCCAAACTCGCTCGGAGCTGCAACCGTGCTGCGATCGGCGCAGCCAACCGCCATCCTCAGCCTCTCCTGCTTGAGCTCTGGCGTGTCAGCCTTTTGGGCCTTTTTGAGAAGAAACTCGGCCTGCGTGTCCAGCATGACGTAGTCCATGGGCGTCTTCTGCAGGGACTGGTGGAGCGTCTTGATGCCGGCCACCTCCTCGTTGCCCATGAACAGCACCTTTGCCAGGAGGGAGGCCACCTCGATGCTCTGAGAGCGGAGCTTTTCAAAGAGATTGATGCCCGACGCGTAACGACCCGTCGTCTCAAAGTACTCGAGGAGCCCCGTGGTCAGGTGATTGGAGACGTTGGTCGGCACCTGGACCACCGAGTCGGATCCGAGCTGCCATCCTAGTGCGACTTAGCCAGGGGAACATAGGGCGTGGGCGCTGTAAAGTACCTCGAAAGAAGAGCTGCTCGGCAGCGTTGAGGAATCGATGCTCCGTTTCCGTGTTGGTGACGGGGTTGAACCTTCGAACCCCGACAATCTTGCGAATCGTGTCGCCACTGCCGTTGTCGGCGTACGAGTATGCTCTCAGGACGCTGCACAGATACGTCTCAAGCCAGAGGTCGTCGGATGCCTTGTGCTTCTCGCCGCGCTCATCCACGCAGAAGCTCTCGACGGTGCCGGGGATGGAGACGTGCACGCGCATGTCTAGTCGCGAGAGTGCGTTGTAGCAGCTAGGGGGATGCGGTCAGCGCAGTCGCCCTCGCCGGGGCCGGGACAACGCACCAGTACACGCCCTCGACAATCTTGGACGTGGCGCTGGGGCCATTGTCCTGGTAGGTGAGGGTGTTGATGTAGGCAGCGAGGCTCGCCGAAGACGAGGCGTCGACGCCAGTGACGTGATGGTAGATGCCCGTCTAAAGCTGGTTAGGCCGTGCTCGTCGTATATCTGTCCGTTTTTCGGGCGCATCATACCTGTCTCGCCGTGTTTCGTGTGCTCTGCTTGAGGAGGTGGACGAGGTCGGGAGGGCCAAGCTCTCGCAGGGCGACAAGCGACTCGGTTCTGGCGTCAATCGACTCGTGTAGGACCTCCTCAGTCAAGCTGCGGCATGATTAGCATTGGCGCACCGGAGCCGTCTGGCCTTGGGCGGCTCACTCGGGCACTGCGGGCGCAACCATTGCGGCGAGGCGCTCCCCAAAGCCGGGCGCAGTGTGCGAGGCCGCAGTCGGTTGCTGAAATTGGCGTGGGATGTCAGGGCCAGGGAGCTTGGTGCTTCACCGCCGACGGGTGATGTCGACCTGGGAACACGAGGGAGGTCGATGGCCAAGGTTGGAGCCGCGTCAAGCGATGGGCGAGATGGGGCGGGCTGGAGGAGCTCGCTCGGGGCACGCCCAAGATGGATGCTTTGCTTGACCCGACGAGAGTTGGAGATGTGAAGAAGATACATACATGGCACCAGTAACCTCGAAGGTAAATTGGACCGCGCCCCATGCAAGCTCCTCCAGTGGGGATTTGGCGGGGGGAGAAGCGCTGTAAGTACAGAGTACGGTGAGGCCACCTGGGCAGCCTGCCCGATCTTGCCTGCGCCTCAGCGCACGTGGCCCACAGGGCATGTGTGTGGCCTGTAGCTCAGGCCACCGATGAATGGGAAAGACCCGTGGGCGGGCCGAGGTCGAGCCGAGGTTCCTCCAGGTCAGGGGTAAATATTCCATGATTTCCACCCTCTTCTCTACTTGACATCAGAATATACTTATAAAGTAACAGCGCCAATACAGCTATTAAGAGCCTACACTGAGGGGTATAGAGACAATATAAGAAATAGTAGCTTAGAGTAGCCGTTATACGACGGGAGGGGTTGCCATTGCACCAATAGACAAAAGTCCGCCCGTAACACCCAGTGGTGTCACTGCCCCTCACGCCTACTTTGGCAACCGCACCACTAGTCCATAGGCCCTCTGCCCCGCCTAGCTGCCAGTCACCTTACAGTAACCCTAAGACCTCAAGGCACGCCGCCCGCCCGGTCCCGATCCAAGTTCCAAGTCCAACCATGTCCGATACGATGGGTAGAGACAAATTAATTGGCGAACCTGGGCCGCTTCGTCGCTGCGGCCAAATCCGCCACGAATGAAAACACGCTGGCTTTGGCAAGCCTGAATTCCGACTCCTCGCTCGTCAAAATCGACGCCCCCAAGGAGTTTCAACAGTTGGGCCAGAGGCTATCGCCATGGCGCCGAACCGCAGCCGAAAGTCAACGTTCTACGCCAGCTCGCCAAGGTCCGGAGCCTAGACCACTCAAATGTCATAATCAGCTACTGAGCTCCAGGGACTGACAGCATTGAGATCGCCAGTGTTGTGCCAGTGCCCCGAACGACGGTAAAGAGGAGATCTAATGGGACCAAGAACTCCCCACTTGTGGCCATGTTCGTTGGATAAAGAGCAAGGGCGCAGGCTACAGAAAGCGCAAGAAATCTATTGAGCTGGATGGGGAGCTGTGTCTAACGTACGAGGAAGGGGATATGGAGGTCTCGTCGGAGACTCGGAGTCTCCGGTGGTACAAGCCCCCCTCGCAGCTCTATTCAAAACAAGGCCCAGGTGGCGCAGAGAGATGCGGAGTCTCAGAAGAGGGGCTGCATTCAAGAGACAGCGGAAGCATCGTACCCGCAACATCAGACTCTCTAATATCGGACGTATTATTGTGGGAAGAAGGACTTCTGGGGCTTGACCAATGGCATCCTGACCAAACCTAGGTTTTCTACTGCGTTCTTGTAAATGTGAAGGATATTGCCGTCCTAATCCCCGCGGAGGGTGAAGACGGCAGAGAAGACAACAACCCCCTTTCAGGGACTTTGTCTACCAAAGAGAGTATGCCTTCGCATATGAGCTAACTTTGCCTACGCAGAAGATGCCTACGAGCAGGAACAAAGGGAGAAAATAGGGCGGGAAAAGGGACGGGAAAAGAGGCAGGCAAAGGGGCCGGAACAGGGGCAGCAATAAGAGCAGCTTCCTACGTATCCCGCGCTTAGCTAGGGGGGTGCGTTAGAACAGCCCTGTGTGGCTGAGTTGGCACATCATACGCCCCCTCTCCAAAAGCGGCAAAAGAGCTACACACACGCATTAATGCACCCTCTTTGCAGCTTCAAGTAGCTATCCCGTGCTAACAGGGATAGATCCGGCGAGAGCCCAAGGTTCTAACAGTGACCAATTCGCCTCACTTGGTCAAAAGAACAAAGGTCCTAGCTATGTACACAAGAACAGTGCCTATCTATGTTAGGACGCCTCCTTGGCTGGGGCGGAATGTCGCTTGGCATACATGAAGATTGACGTGTTCGCCGTCCCGCCCCGTCAAGTAACCTCGGGTGAAACGACTACGCCATCTGTATATTTAATGCGCTTTCGTCTTTTTTTAGCAGGGGGCCTGAAAATATTGCTTGATCATTGCAACCTTAAGGGTTTGACTAAAGACCTAGGGGTGTGTGTTTGCCTGTCCAGCGTTTCAAAGGCAGCACAGCCACTGCTTGCCTTCAACGTCCTTCATGAAGATCAAACGTTCCTGGTTAAGAAATGGGAAGAGGAAGACGGCATCTACTGCGGCACAGTGAGCCGTTATAAACATATAAATAATGTCTGATCCTTAACAAGATTAAAACTGCGAAGCCAATCCTGTTCTTTTCATGTTCACCTTGTCCTACTACCGCTACTCGTTCTAGCCATTAATTCACAGGATCAGTCCTGACTCTAATAATTATTTTTACTGCCTAATTAGCTGGTTCTAATACTCGTCATTATGCTGGCTCCTCTCGTCGTTGTCGCCCTGGCCCTGGCTGGATCAGTCGCCGATGCAGGCAAGTCTTCCGCATCATTAAACAGCCAGTTCCCTGAAATTGCAAAGTGGCAATGATTAATACCTTGTAGCACCCGTATCGCGTCGCCAGGCGCCTGGCAGCCTCGGTGGCGTGCAATGCAATGCAGCTCGACTCCGCATCGTCAATGCCCTCAGCAAAACGGGTAACTCAATTGATGATATTGAAGACCCCGAGGTCCAGTCCGCCGCCACTGCCGGCCTTGAGCAGGCCAACGGCGGCATTTCTCAGATTGCAAAGGCCATTTTCTCGGGTAAAACTCCACCGGAGGACTCGCGAAACGAGGTGGAGGCGGGACTGAACGCCATGGGAGAAGCTTTCGACTCTACTAAAGGGTACGTTAAGCCAAACCGTATGGGGTACGGGACGTTTTATCTATCTATACTGACTTGGTGTAGTACTGATTCCGCCGTGAAAAAGGCTCAAAAGGCACTTGGCGATGCAAAATCTGCAGGACAGGACGTTGTTGCAAATTGCTAGAGGGGAAAGAACAAGGGGGCTGCCATGATATTGAGCAATATTTGATTAAGCCCATGCTACTCGGCGGGCCGGGTAGAGTCAGACTTCAGTTAAAGACCGTACATGACTGGGGTTTAGATCTCTTCTTTACCCAGGGAAGTTCCTCGGCCCCGATAAGTGCCGTCATTATTTTCTCGGAGGCCTTAAAACACCCGCCTCACTTTGCCAGCCCTCGCTTCATCCTCTCCCCAGGTGGGATGGCGGCGATAAGCTCGAGGACACATGCGTATACGTTAGTACGGGGAGCGAGCAGAGAGTCACAGGAAGAGCATGGAGAGCGGGCGCCATTTGTCTGGATAGGTAGAAGATGGATGGATCCAAGGCAACGCAGCGGCATGTGTCCCTTTTCGGCAACGTGGATTGGCACGAAATATGCCTTGACTGTACTGGCGCGCGACGCCGTTGTCGCATGCGGCCCCCTTGACCCGTTGGGAAAAGGGGTAAGAGGCTGGCCCGGAGTTTATTCAACAAGCAGGGGCCTAGGTGTTGTCTATCTAGAGCCAAGGAGGAAAGGAAGGAGAGATAGAGGGTGAATTTGTACGGGCTTCTTAGTCGAGGCATCCCATCCTGGAGTGCAAGAGCCGGAGCCAGAGTCTCCCCAGTCTTCCATGTCTACCACCATGCTACCCAAGACGACCTCTATTTCGGAGTTGACCAAGGATTTCTGGTGGTTTGGTGGCATCCCCGATCGGGTATGGCGCCCTCCCTTCATCTATCCGTACAGAGGAGCACTTCAAAAGTCGTGACCCGACAGCTCCCCGGTAAGCCCCCTGTAAGCCACCGCTGTACTAAGCCCCCCTGTAAGCCACTGTACCAAGTCACGACTTTTGAAATGCTCCTCTGTATGTATGTACGTATGTACATACATATGTACATACACCTGCCTAGCACGTCTTTTACCCTTTTAGGGATGTCCCTCAATGTGAGGAAGGCAGCAGGGGGACCATAGAAGGAAGGGGCCATTGGGGCCCATCTTTTGGTGCGAGCGGAGAAGAGACTACGGATACATAGAATTTATCCACCTTGGCCTCAATTTCTCTCAATGTCAGCAACGTCTTTCTTTTAGGCTTAGCTAACCTGTTACCCCTTATTCCAAGTCGGTACGTACCCCCGTCAAGACAAAACCTTTCACCACCCAGACATGGACGAACCCCCAAGATCCAAACCACGCCCGAGCACACGATGGACTTCTTTCGATGGTTGGGATTACAACGGTATGAAAGAACGCTTGAAGGAATCCATCACTAAGCTCAACAAGAACGCACTCTTGCGCCATGCTGAGCTCATCAAAGGGCAGAAACTGTCCATGAGCGATCCATTTTCGGCAGGGCAGTTCTGGGTCTGTTTCGAGATGGTAGCTGAGGACGACAGTCTGATGATTGCCCGCGTTCGATTGCCCCGGCACCCTGACTCGCTATCAACCATCAGCGAAGAAGACGAATCCTACGCAATGGTGCGGCTGGCATTCGGATTTGATGCTGAGGAAACAGATCGGTACCTCGAGAACAGGGGAGTGTAAGTTGACTTGAATGAAGTACACTTAGCTAGTATATTCTGCGATATCAACGTCCCCAGACTTTTACGTGTGAGTTTGAGATGCTGTGTGGCTTCGAGGCTTTGGGTCAGGCCAAAGATACTTTCCCTCGAGATCACCCGTCTCAAAAGAACACCTTGTGCAACCTAGCCATACTGCTGTATGCACGGTTTGCCGAGACTCACTCGATAGACGACTTGACTTGTGCTAGGGAATTTCTCGACAAGGGTATAGACCTACAAGCTACACCCGAATTCCCCACGGATTCGGACAAGGGGCCCTATCCGGATTCCTTGGCAAGGTGGCCTTGGAGACTTTTTAAAATTCCATTTGAGGAAACCGGCTGTTTGGACGACCTCGACGGTGCCATCGAAAACTTGACAGGCTTAACTTCGAATGCTGCCGGAACTGAATTGGTCGATCAAGCTGAACATCTGCTGCTCCTCGGGGTGCTACAAATCCGACGATGCGTGCTAGGAAGATACGAGGACGACTTCGCCCGCGCGATCGAGTCCTTTCGCAGGGGTTGGAACACTGGTATGGGCAGCCCGTGTACCCGCTTCCTTTTGGCCCAGTCAACCTTGAGCTCGTCATTAGAACGGAAATTAGGTACGCTATAGGAAGACGCCCTAGGTATGGCGACCGTTGCTCTGTATAGGTTGCTAATCTCGACAGGTATAACTGTTAATTACATGTAGCATCTCTAACTGGTGCTGTTGCCCGTAACTCCGCTCTTTCAATGGCGGTAAGCGCTTTCCCGAGGAGCCGTCACCTAGTCGATTTTGCGGACATGGACTATAGAGCCTTACGGTACCGACGACATTTCAATGTTGTCAGTCATGTCACGGAGATTCAAGGGGGCCCACCCCTAGTCCGCAACCCAAATGAAGACCAGGTTCTCAGATCGCTCGACAATGCTCTTTACACCCTAAGGAGGACCATCAGCATAAGGAGCGTCGTTCAAGATATTATAAAGCTGCCTATCCTCATTGGGATTACCCGTATCCGGCCACGGACCCTCGTTGGTCGCAGTCTCGGCCCCGGCTCCAACCCCTACATTTCCCCAGCACTAGTGCGATCAAAGAAGAAAGGCCCCGTCGATGAGCCGTCAATCTGGACCCCCTGCCGCTGGCAAAGTTCTGGTTCCCGCGTCCCGAGTTGTTCTCCAACCTCGTCGGTCGATGCTATGATGCTATCCTCCAAAGACGGGCCTCGTTGTGTAGTCTTGGGTCGGGTTGGAATGTTTGCTCATTTCGTCGATTGTGCGCTGTTCCGGTCTGGCTCCCCATTGTATAAAGTATGCCGTCAAGTTCAAGCTTGCGATTTGTGCGGTTTGGGTCATGAAGTAGTGCATCTTGTCGGCGTCGTTGGATTTGTCTGGTTGCGAGCGTGAGTGTGTGTGTAGCTGATGGTAGAGGCCATCGCCGAACACGACGCGGAGCTGCTCGAACATGACGAGTTTGACGAAGAAGCCGGCCGTGTCAAAGTCTTTCTTGCTGGCATCCCGAGCTAGATATTTCTTGGCGTCGTTCCATTCTTGAGGGGTGCCGTGGCCGATGATTTTGCTGGGGATATCGGGCACGAGGCGGCGCGCGGCGAGGCTGTAGATGTTGACTGTGACCTCGCCCATGGCGCTCCAGCTCCATGTGCTGGTGTGTTGGCGATGGTGGCCGAGCTCGTGCCACATCATCCACGACCGGTCGAGAACAGGCTGCCACCAGGTGATATCGTGGTTCTTGGACGGGATAGCAGCGCGGTAGTGCGACGCGTTCGGGTTGGAATCGTTCCTGGATTGTACCACCAGCGGCCGCAAGGGGCTGGGTTTGTCTCTGGCGTTGGGTGCCGTGGCGTAGAGGCCGCTGATGCTGTCCTGGGCCCCGATGATGCGCGTGTACGTGTCCAGCAGTGCCTGCTGGTCCTGGCCCTTGTGGGCATGAATCTTGGCGTCTGCCGCAAATCCAGTGACGATGACGCGACGGCCGGCTTGTTCGGCGAATGGAACCTTGGTTGCGTCCAGCATGGCCTTCCACTCGTAGTTGGCCGTGACACCCTGTCGGAAGAGTGGAAAGGGTTGGGCGGCCGGTCCCTCGGCCAGCGTGATAGTCAGGGGGGGCGCCGTCTGGCCGGCGGCGTGGGCGTAGCGGATGTAGATGATGCCGCCAAAGGGGTTAGACACCTCGTTGTGTCCGTTGCTCAACGGCTGCGACGGCTGCAGTTGAGCGGGCATCAACTCGTTGCGGTGATCGGGGCGGACCAAGGCCGGCGTCCCGATCAGCAGTCGGGGCTTCGGGCCGGCCCCGCTGACTCCGGAGACGCGAACGGTGAGCCGGGTATTGGGATTCAGGTAGAAGCCGGTTGGCTGGAAGTCGGCCCATTTGAAGCGCTGCTTCAGCCGCGCGCGTTCCTGCTCGGCGTCGGGGACGGCAGACACGTTGACGGTGCGCGGCTGTGGAAACTTGGACGGGTCCGTCTGTTTATACACCAGGGCTGCGCGCGTGTCCCAGTGGTGGGTGAAGGTCTGGCGGTCCGACAGCTTCAGTTCTCCCGTGGCCGCGTCCTTGACGTAGGACGTCAGCACGAACGGGATATCGATGGGCTCGCCGGCATGGCCCTCGAACTTGAGCGTGATCTTGGACCATTTGTAGAAGTCGGCGGCGGCACCACTCCATCCGCACACGATGCTTGGCGACCCCGGGCTTGTCCCTGGACAGGAGGCGTAAACCTCGACGATGGATAGGTTCCATGGCCGCAGTTCGACCGACTCGAGAACGAGTTTGTCGGCCTTGGCAGGGCCCTTGTTCCACACCTTGGGCCAGATCGCTTGCTCTTGCTGTGGATAGAAGACGGTGGAATCCTGTCTACTTTCCAGAACCACCTTCGCCTTGGGCGGATTGGCATCCAACACGACTTGGTCGGCTCTCTGCATGCCGACAAGGCCGTGGAGGCTTCCCAGACATGGCGAGACAGCTCCGAGCCCCAGCACGAGGGGCAGCCATGTGTGATGCATTGGCGCGATTCTGCAGTGCGATGCAAATGTCTAATAGTCGGTTTGGTCCGCCGTGGAAGGTGCCAACGGAAATCATGACAGCCAAGGGTAGCCATGATGGCCAGTATATAGTCGGCGAGAGGGACACTTGGAGCAAAACCATACGTGGCTGGCGATGCTCTCGTCACATTTCAGCACTCGTGTAGATGAGACATGCGTTGACCGTCAGCTCGTATTAATCTAGGGCAAGGGCCAGCAGTGGACGAACTGATATTGACCCGATGACGGCGGCCTTTCCGACACACCCCTTCGGAAATCGCCGCTGCAGCAGGATAACGCCAGCTCACCCGGAGCGGGGGAGCCGGCTGCGCATTTTGTCCCACGACGGCCACGGTATCCAAGCTCAGGGAGTAGTCCTGGAACCGAGAGACCTTTGCCTAGGGCGGGACGCCGGCCGAGAGCAAGGCCTCGCTCACCTGGAGCGAGGCATTTCGCACTTTGCCGTACGTCAGCGTCTCCCCTTGCCATTTCGCAGCAACTCTGTCCGGTGTCTTGGCCGGCCAGCCATCGACAAGGTCAACGACGGTGGCATCGAGCGGTCTTGAAGCATGGGTCCTCGGCGCTTAGAGGCTGGCTCAGTGAGTAGGACGAGCTTGTGGTGGGCTTCCAGCTTTCGGGTTGATATAGGTGTCTAAGCCGTGTTTCGTCATTGCTCAAATACCATCATCTATTAATCAAAACTGACTTTGATTACTGGCACCGCGCCCGAGACCCTCGTTCGTCGCATAGGCAAGGACCTGACCAGGCCCTCTATGACCCTCTTGCTATATGCCACGTCAGTCGTCAGCAGCTTCGGCTCAATCTCCTTGGCCAGCAGCCTTTCTAGTCAACAAACCAGAGAGCAAGCCAGAACATAGCTCATCAACTCCATCTCGAGACCTTGGAAGAAGTGAGTGATTCGCCGGACCCCTCACGAGGAAGGAATCTAGTCTCACACATGTTATTTCTTATCACCCGGGAAGCCAATTAACACCTCGTTCATCCAGACCTTTTTCCTCTCCCTGATCCACGATTGTGTCAGCCGCTATATGCAGCAACCCGGTCAATAATCCTAATAATGATACTGCCTATAAACAGTAATGTCTACCCCTCCTCCATCCTCTTCCCCCCCGTTCCAGCCTACGTCGGCTTCCTCTCCCGACGCTGCTGCAATCAACATGTATTTGGACTTGGATCAGAAGCTATTCGCGACGGCCGCTGTGCTGGGAGCCATCGCATATGTCCTCGCCCGCCGTTTTCTCGCCCGCCGTCGATTCGCACGCGACCACGGTTGCCAGCCCGTGGCGAGGTGCTTGAGCAAGGATCCTTTCCTGGGCCTCGACACGATCCCCGGGAGCATCCGCGCTCGCAGACGGCATAAGATTCTTGAGCGGGACTGCCATCACCACGCCGTCTACGGCAATACGTTTACGGTGAAGGAGCTGCACAAAAGCGCAATCTTTACGGTGGAGCCGGAGAACATCAAGACGGTCCTTTCGCTCAAGTTCGGCGACTACGGCATCAGCCACCGTCTCGAAGCCTTCAGACCACTGTTGGGGGAGGGCATATTCGATACGGATGGCCATGACTGGGCCGCGTCGCGCTCGCTGATCCGACCTAGCTTTACCCGTCACCAGGTGTCTGACCTGACGACGTTTGAGGATCTGATCCAGGACCTCTTCGCACTGCTCCCCCGTGATGGGAAGACGGTCGTGGACCTGCAGCACCTCTTCTTCAGCTACACCATGGACTCGGCGACCGAGTTCCTCTTTGGAAAATCCATCGGTACTCTGAACAAGACGCGGCGCGGGCCCGATTTCGCCCAAGCGTTTCACTATGCGCAAAGAGACATCATAACACGGGACATGCTCGGACCACTCATGGCCTTCTACCGCGATCCAAAGGCCGACGAGTGCAACCGCATCTGCCGCGAGTTCGCCCAGCTCTTTGTCGACGAGGCATTCCACGCAGTCGAGGAAGGACGACCCGCCGAGACGGACCGGGAGAAGCGCATCTTCTCACATGAGCTGGCGTCGCGGACAGGCGACAGGCTCCGCGTTCTGAATGAGCTGATGAACGTTTTGTTAGCCGGCCGTGACACCACCGCCAGTCTGCTCAGCAACTTGTTCTTCATGCTGGCCAGGAACCCCCCCGTATGGGGCAAGTTACGCAGGGAGGTGGCTTTCCTACAGGGCCGCGCCCCGACTTACGAAGAGCTTCGCAGCCTCAGATACGTCGAGTACTGCATCAACGAATGTCAGCGAACTCCCCTGCCGCTGCCCCGACCGCGCTGACTGCCCCAGCGCTACGCTTGCATCCGGTTGTACCGCGCAACGAGCGCAAGGCGTTGAGGGATACTGTGCTGCCGCTTGGAGGAGGCAGGGATGGTCTCTCGCCCGTCTTCGTCGCCAAAGGCACCCTGGTGTCTTACAACGTATACGCAATGCATCGACGGACCGACCTTTACGGGCCAGACGCTGAGGAGTTTCGTCCAGAACGCTGGGAGGACCACAAGCTGCGGCCTCGCTGGGGGTATCTGCCCTTCAACGGCGGCCCGCGCATCTGCGTGGGCCAACGGTATGCTTTGACCGAAGTTGGCTACGTTGTCGTCCGGATGGCCCAGCAGTTTCGGCTCTTGGAGAGCCGGGACGCGGGGCCGTGGGAGGAGTCGCTGACCCTGACCTTGAGCTCCCGGAATGGAACAAAGGTGTGTCTCACTCCTGCATGAGAGGTCGCGGATAGCCAAGTCGATGCTGGTGAGGACCGATTTAGCAACAATGATATGTAACGAACTCTATCTAGTTAATCACCATGACGTTGGCTTCCTTTTCGTCCTTGCCGGTTTGACTGATAGTTGAAATCATTTACACCCGAGTTTTTGGGTAGCCTGGCATGAGATGAGAGACGGTGGTGATCCCCGTTTCTTATAGAATGGGGGTGTGGAGGATTGAAGCCTACATGTAGGAACGAGAAGCCGACAAAGAAATGGTGGGCTATTGCCACCCTGACCTCACTACAATGATATCCTTATTGAGCGTCTTTAAAAGTATTCCATCACTTCCAGAACACCCTCAAAGATGTATCCTGTCGATTGTTGAAGTCATGGCTCCGGAGCAGACCCTACGTGCCCCCTCGATGAGAAACGCGCCGGCGTTCTATCGCAGCCTGGAACAATTTTTGGACATTTCTCGCCAGGAAAACGGCCTCATGACCATCTAGCCGCGCTGAGACGACACCATTGTTGACTTGACGACGAGCGAATTTCTCTCCCTCGACCGTGCCGGTCAGATCCGTGAGGCTTTCATGGCGGAGTTGACGCGCGACGACAACTTCTGTCTCAGTGCCTACGAAAACTACAACTACCTCATTGAAACGGAGCGGCAAGTTACCGAACTCCACGGGTCCGAGACGGCCTGGGTCGCTCAATCGGGCTTCTTTTCTAATATTGGCGTGCTAGAAATCATGGAACCAGTACACTACTGCCTGCTGCTCTGCCTAAGAGTCCCCAGTAGGCTGGTAAGGCGTTGAAGGCTTGCATACCTACCTACCCTAGGGTGATTTGGCTGGCTATCGACGGATCGGCCAGGGTGCCACGTGACTGTTGGCGCTAAGCCATTCACTCGCCGTGGCCCGGTTGCCAGCCACACGCAGCTGCAAGCTCGACGCCACACCCTCAACGCCACCTTCACCTTTCCCACCCCGGACTTTTCCTACAGCGCCACGCCGCGTCGCGATTCCCCCAAAGCCACCGTCCGTTCTCCCCCGTGGCATCAGGCACATCGCCCGCCACAGACATGCTCGGTCCTCGCACAACCCAGATTCGATGCGCATGACGCCCTTCGACCCAGCAACCTTGCCGCGACCATGGTACGGCCCTTGGCGATCCGGCCGCTCTCGGCCCAGGCTAACCACACTCCACAGCCGGCCTTCCAGGCTATTAACCTGGAGCCCGAGGAAAACGTCGACGAGCAAATCGACACGACCAAGGAACTCCACGCGAGTCTACCCCGTCCTATTTCAATAAACGGTGCTTCCGTCCTGACATCCCCCCAGGTTGATGAGGCGCTCAAGCGTTTCCAGACGGCCCTGAAGCTCCATGCTCAAGGGCCCCGAGCTCGCGCCGCTGCCGGTGAAGCCTACCAGGACTTGTTCAACTCTGAAATCTTCACATACAGAGAGGCCAAGACCGACTACGAGCGAGCCGACCGCCATGCTGATCCCCTACCCGCAGAGTCAGCCCTCGAACCCTTTGCAGCCGGACTTGACATTGAAGCCGTCGGTGGAGATGGCGTTGCCGACAGCCTTTCCCAGGCGCTATATCTCTCGTACAAGAACCATGGCCAGTTTCACTTGGACAAGCTCAAGGACAGGAGGGCCGCGCACCCCGAATGGAGCAAAGAGCGCGTACGCTATCGCGAGCATGAGGGCAAACTCATCATCGACAACTGGATGGCCGCCCTCGACCAGGACCCTTCCGATCCCGAGTTGTGGAGGCGCATGGCTCGCTTCGCCGGCTCCATGAATAGCGGGAGAGTCAAGCGGTACTGTCTCGAGGCTGCCGTCGAGCTAGACGACGATCCCGCCACCATGGACGTCGAGCCTCCCTCTCTCGCCGAGGGCCTCGCCGGCGAACAGCTCAAGGACTACCTACGCACCCTTGACGATGGCATGGCTCTCTCGCATCCCATAATGGCGCCCTGGCTCGAGAAGCAGATGCCGACCTTTATCAGGCGACACCTGGACCCAATACCGTTCCTGCCAGACCCAAGTGCATCTCTGGCCCCTCCTCTAGACCGAGCGAGAGACGAGGAGACTGCCCCCCTCAGTGCCGACTCCCAGGACCGCGACGATGAGTCTTGGGCAAAAACCGTCTCGTCGTGGCCTGAGCTCGGGATGAGGCTGATGAAGTCCTTACAAGATACCAGCGGTGCCCTGCGAGCCTGTCAGCGGGTGCGAAAGGTAGCACAACCCCCAGAAGTGGGCTCGGACGAAAGCGGCGAGAAGAAGCCCGATGATGAAGACCAGCCAGCCGACTCCGAAGAGCGCAGTTCTGGAGACAAGCCTGCGACTGCAGAACCCACTAAAGACGGACAAGCATCGAAAGCCGCCGCCAAGGCCTCTGACCAGTTCCAGAAGGAGCGTGAGACGTCGGCGTCGACCCGAAAGCGTTCGCAATCAGCCGCTGGCTTGCCCGAGGGAGCCGACGAGGAGAATGGGGGAGTCGAGAAAAGAAGCAAAAGGGTGCGCAGGAGAACAGACGTCAGGGATGTCGAGGAAACGGCGGATCCGAGCTTGCTCATCGCAAACCAGCTTCAGCTATACCAGGACGCTGACTCGAACCTCTTTCGGCTGACAATGTACATCTTGGAAGCGCTGGGCGTCGAGGACCGCGATACGCTGGCCTGCCTGCAGGAGCTTCTAGACTCGTGCGCCGTCGAGGATCGCGCCTCAAAGATGACCAGCCTGGGAGCAAAGGACCTGCGCAGCGTCATGGTGGCCTTCAACGAGGACACGGCCATGGTCCTTTTGAACAAGAAGGAGCAGGCAACCTTGGGTCTGTCGTCGTTCCTCGAGCATGCCAAGACTGGATCGCAGGACAAGCCCAAGCTGCCAGCGTTTGTTGAAGACGACGGGCTGGTCGCCTTCGCCGACAAAATCTCGAGGTGCGCCTCTTGGATGACGAGCGACGACATTGCTTTCGAATGGGTACGAGCCGTCAGCCAAAGCTACGCGACGTCGACCTGGTCAGACACCATGAAGGTGACGGTGGTGCAGATGCTCAACCGCGTCGACGCGGTCCTGTACGAGCGCATCGCCGGCTACTGTGAGCTGTCGCCGGCCTCTCCCGAGGAGCTTGCATGCCTGGAAACAATGATACCCATGCTTTTTGAGCTCCATGTTGACATATACGAGAGAATAACAAATCCGAGTAGCGCCGTCGACTACGCCACGCGCGTCGAGACCAAGCACCGGCTGGGCAGATGGATGGATATCGCGTCGACGTACATGCACCTCGTCGACCGGCCTGACAGCGACCCCATCTGCGTCCGCTTCCTGTGGGCGTCCATCATGGCGTCGTCGTTGGCGGACAATCCGGTGCGCGAGCACATCCTCCTCCTGTGGACGTCGATCCGTGACTTTTTGACTGCCGAGGGCCTTGACCAGATCAACCTTCCAAACAACGTCGTCATGCCATCCATATCGGCCGCGGCTGCCGATCGCGAAATCTCCAAACTGACGACCATGGACTTTTTCCTCGGCTTATTCCAGGAGGAAATGGAGGATCCTGTGCAGGTCATCGAGACGCTCGAGCCTGTCCTCAATCCGTCGTCCGTCTACACGATTGCCGATGACGCAGACAGCCCGGATGATGCCGCATCATCTCCTTTGTCTAGCGAAAGACACGTGCCCGTGTCCAAATGTGCGACGCAGGGCCTTCGTGATTTGTGGAAGTTTCTTTCCAGCAGCAGCACAGAGCTACGCCTCTTTTTGTGGTCGCGGTTGGGAGATGCGTACGCGGCCATACAGTATCACACGAAGCGACTCTCTTGCATCCTGAAGAGCATCGAGATGATCATGGCCGACCTGGCGGGCGAAACCTATGTCAAGACCCCCGACGAATCAAGGAGGCTTCTCTTCATGAGGACGCTCAAGTCTCTGGACGAGCTGCTCATCCAAGCGCTGTCAATGGGGCTCAACGAGGGTGGCGCCTTTGAGATTATCGACCAGGACCACATCAGGTCCAGTGCCGGCGCTCTGGCCAAGCTGAGCGGCATTCTCCACGTTGCGTCGCTATGCGAGGACGAGGCACGCATCGGCATGACTTGTGCACCATCGAACAATGCCACCTTTACGTCTCTGGTCAACAAGCTACGAGAGATGCAGGTTCGCACCTGGTCCATGCAGTATACCTTGTTCAAGGCCGGGCTCCCCCAGCAAGACGGCGTGTTGTCGGTCGAAAACGACCTCGCAGACTTTCTCGCCGCCGTGCACAGGGCCATTGGACTCCGCAAGTTTTGCAAGTCGTCGAACAAAATATTCCTCAAGATGATGCGAATGGAGCTTCTTAAGTGGAGCGACGTCGAAAACTGGGAGGACCACCTGGGCCAGGTGCTCTACGACTTGCACGGACTGAAGCTCGGCGTTGGCGTGTGGGAAGTGCAGGATCACGGCTGCTCATACGACAAGCTCGAGAGGCGGCAGGCCATGCAGCTGGTGGAAAAGGTCATGATCCTGGCCCATCGCATGCCGATGAAGGACCTTCTCAAGTCGGACCTCAAGACGACAATCGAGCACCTGCAGCAGGCCATAGGCCAGACCAAGTCGACGCCGCAGATGATTCACAACCTACGCAACTTTACCGAGATATTGAAGAAGCCGATTCATCCCCTGCGTCTGTACCAGGCCTTGTCTGGAGGCGTGTCGGTGGATGCCGTCGGTGTCAACATACCAGAGGCAGGGCTGGCCAAGCACGGCTGGTTCTTTCTGCTCGGCATGATTGCCCTGACCAAGTTCAAGGGCGTGGACCTGAACCGTCGGCAGACCCCAGGGGCCACCGACGACCTACGGATCGGCGCGACGTTCCTCAGGCTCCAGCTGCAGTTTACCGCTGACAACTGGCAGGCTTGGTTCCGGCTGGCCGAGTGCTTCGACTACGAGCTCGACGAGTCGGTGCTGTGGACGGCGGACAAGATGAACAAGGACCGCGCGGAGCTGGTCAAGTTCCAGCGAAACGCCATCCACTGTTACACGCTTGCCCTGTCAAACTCTCGCCACGCGCAAGTGGATGCGAGCGACGGAGACGCCCTGCACGACCTCTACCACAAGTTTGCCATGCGTCTATACTCGTCCAGCCGAGAGCCCTTTGCCATGGAGCCCTTCGAGCACGCGGACCAGGAGAGATTCTTCATCGAGACCATGGGGGCCGGCACTTTCAAGAGAATCCTGCACGATCAAATGTCCGAGTACAAGGTCTGGAAGCTGGCGGCCAGACTCTTCAGAATGGCCATGGTTAGGAGCCCTGGTAACTGGATGTAAGTGTCTGCTCCGTCCTGTTGCCGAACGCCGCTCACCGTCAAGTAGGAACCCGTACATGCTTGCCAAGTGCTACTGGAAAATGTACCAGACGCCGGCGGAGCAGCTGGACAAGACGGATCAAAAGACGCCAATCACGACAGAGCAGCTCCTCAAGACGCTCAGGGTTTCCATCGACGTGGCGACGAAAAACGCGCCCAAATCCCGCAACAGCGACCCGATCATGGAGCCGCACTACAAGATTGTCTCCATCTTGCACAAGCTGGTCACTCGCGGCGACTTGCCTGCGGCACAAGCGGCTTCGACTCTCTCGGAGCAGCCGTTTGGGATACCGGTCAACCCAGACGACCACTACGCGGGATTCTCTGAACCAGAGGACTGGGAAGAGTACGTCATACGCAACTTGACTCGGCTGCGGGACAAGGACAAGTCCAACTGGCATCACCGAATCGCCATGCGACATGCCAGGATCCTTTTCGAGGAAGGCAATGCAGCCCAGGACAGCGATAACTTCGTGGAAGCCAAGGCGGCGTTTGCCATACTCAAGGAGAGCATGTTTACCAAGACGATGGTTATGAACGTCTGGAAGTGCGACGCCGAGCGTCCGGGCCGCCATCACGTCTTTACGGAGCAGTACGTGCGGTTCATGACGGGACTGCTTCTCATCATGTCGGACAGAGTCAACTTGGAGCTGCTCCTGCGACGTCTCCGAAAGAAGGGAGCCGACTTTTACCACTTCACGGACCTGTGGCAGTCATGCTGCCTGGCATACCTGAAGCTCCTGCGGACCGCGCACCGGGTCCGGCCCGCTTCCGAGGACGCCTTCAAGTCGCTCCCGAGTGAGGAGTTTGAGATTATCAGCGAGAGGATCACGCAGTGGGCGGCCGGGGATGGGCCGCACATTGCGGAGCTCAGCTGCATGAAGGAGGCGGTTGAGATGAAGAAGCTGAATGCCAACCTGATGAAGGTGGCGCCGATTGACGATTTGATCAACGACTGCTACACCAAGATCTACCTCGACATTGCCAGAAAGCTGCCGGGCATGGAGCCCAGCAAGGTGATTGCGGAACGCAACCTTGCCAAGGAGGTTGCTGCCGAGCTAGAGGCCGTGGCCCGGGCGGACTCGAAGCCTCCCAGCTCCCTCATCAGCATCTTGAATCCGCCCAACGGCCGAGATGGTCCGGCGGGAGCATCGACGCCGAATGAGGCGGAAAAGTCGGAGGCGGCGCCGCGGGGCCGACGAACAGTCAGGAGACCCGACGTCCTGCGCAAAGCCGAGCAAGCCGTCGTTCGCTCCCTGGAAGCACCCGGCAAGTCGGTCGCGTCGAAAAGCCGGGTGGGCAGCGTGTCGAGCAAGCGCGGCAGTCAGACGCCGGCCGCGGCCATGAGCGAGGCCGGCAGCAGCGACATGGACGATGACGAGGGCCCGGACGCGCAGGTGAGGAGAGAGGCCGGGGAAGACGTCGACGAGGAGATGAAGGACGCGGATGCCACGGAGGAAGCGGGCGACGACGAGGACCACGGCGACGCTCGGGCAGAGGGCAAGGAGGACACGGAAGTGGGGAGCATCCACGACTCTGCCGATGACGAGAGCGACCTCAGCGACGTGCCCGAAGGATACGACGAAGAGGTGCCGCCTGGCCTCATGTTTCCGAACCTCGGGCGGTCCGAGCAGAGCGCCGAGGCGAGCGGGGAAGAGGCCGACAGCGAGAGCGACGGAAACAACGTGGATGAGACTGAGGAAGAAGACGATGACGACGACGGTCACGGCCACGACACTGAAGAGCACGAGGGAGAGGGGGAGGGAGACGAGGACGAGGATGGCGAGCAGGAGACGGAGGTGGAGGAGGCCGAGGGCGGGGTGGAGGTTGAAGACGACGACGAGACGGAAGTCGAGGACACGGAAATGGCCGACGCCGACACGGTCGAGGAGCCCGAGGCGTAGACTGCCCTGAGGCTTCGCAAGAGGCGCCGCGTCGAGGGGCTTTGACCGCCGAGGTATGCGTGGACCTGGCCCATGGACATTGTTTTGCTTCGGCCGCGAGGCGGTTGGAAGAAGCACGGAAGGGCTGGTTACCAGGAGTCGTCGGGCCTGACATTGTGTATACCACGTTTGACTTTAGCAACGAAGGCCGAGCAGAGAGAGGTGCCACGCAGTCGGCAGGGGCGCGTCTTGGACGTCGATAATGTTGGCGGTATTTGTGACTGGCTGACGGCATGCGTCATGTTGGCCAAGCATAGGAAGCCAACAGGCCGGGCCCAATATCGCGGCAACTCGGCGTATGGGCAAGACAGGCCGGGGAGTTTCGGCCATGGCGTCGGCCTCGGATGAGGATGCAACCACACAATGGAACGGCGACGCGGGACCTGGAGGAAAAGAACAAATACTTGGAGGGCCCGATTGCGCCAAAACCCAATTTAGTGAGTTTCTACGGTATAATCTAAACTGAGAATTCGACATCTAAACCGAGTCTTTCCATTCTTCCAGCATGGCATCGGTAGGAATAACGATGCCAGCCTCCCTTGCACCATCTCTAAGTTCTTGAGATAGAGAGCCAGATGTACGCCAGCTACATCCGCCTATTGTACAACGCATCAAATCACGCCGCTCGTCCACGTGCCAAACGTCCGAGCCCTTTTGCTCCATCGTCTTACACTTCCCCTTTTCAGAGTACCAGAAGCCGTGACAGGACCTCTCCGCCGATATAAATTCATTCTCAGTAAGGCCTCCTGCACACTCAAAAGCCTCACCATGTCGATCCTTGCAGGTTTTGCCGGGAAAAAAAACATCCTTTGCCAGTATATGCGAATCCGAATTCTAGAGTCGTCATTAGCGCGCCGTACATATTTCAGATTCATGGGGATGGAAACGCCCACATCGCTCTCTGGATCCTTTGCTGGCTTTTCCGTCTTGCTGGACGGCCTGTTCTTCTCACAAGACGTCGTCCAGTCCCGTTTCTCTTCTGAAGGGAGGACCCCAGACGCCGTGACCTTGCTGTTCATCCACTGTGGGATCCCATAAGGGTTATATGCTTGGCACATGACTTGCCCGCCCGGTTCGGTTGCCGCGCAATGTCGAAGCCAACACTTGTCCAACCATGTCCAGTAGTCCTTGGGCTTGCCGCAGCCCACCTGTCCATCAATAACCTTCTGTTTCGTCGGCGACTGGCCATTCCAGACCGTCTCATCGTCGCACCGGATAATTTGAATGTCGGGCTCCCTTGTGTCCGCCTGCAACGGTTTCACGCCGGCGTTCCGGGCCCTCTCTTTGTCTGGCCTGGCCATTTCATCGGCTTCATGGCTATTGCACTCATCGTTGCGACATTCCTTCAGAGTGCCGTTGCTCCAGGACCACGTGGTGCCGTCATCGCCGTGCCAGGCTGGCTCCGGTGCGCCGTCCTCTCCCGCGAAGGATATTCCAGACGTCAGGGCCCTCGCTCTCTCAAAGTCGCTCATCGCTTGGGCGTCGTGAAAAATGGAACACCAGCGGGATTCGTCGTATGAATCGAGCCCGCAGTTCCTCATGCGACCGTCAATCCAGTCCCAGATGGTCCCATCGGCTCCCGTCCATTTTCTCCCCTTGCCGTCTTCGAAGGCACTTTTCGTAAACTCACAAGTCGCCTTTTGAGTTTCCCAAGCCCAGTCCGCCTTGCCGTCGCAAGCCTTGAGCTCGGCAATAATCTTGGTCGGATCCTTCCCGCCTAGACATGTAATCTTGGCCTGGCCAGCAGCCTCCTCCCTTTGACATTCAGATACGTTGGCCCACCCCCGGGCAAAATATGTTGCCTGTAAAGTCGCCGATGCCCAAAACTCGTCTGCCTGCTTGGCCAGGTCCGCCGTCTTGGGATTCTCGCCCAGTCGGGCGCCAAGATCAGCACAGGACTCCTCCACGGCCTGAACATTGGGACCAGCCGCAGTATTGGTCGTCAAGTTGGCACAGATTAGAAGAAGCCCAATGGCTGCCGTCCTCTTGTTCTGCTCCTCCCGACGCCGCTCTGTCTCCCTATGTTCCTGCTCCCTGAGCTGCTCCTCCCGATCTCGGGTCGGCACGTGATGATATTCATCATATCCCTGAATAAAATGTCCCTGTAGGAACCCGAAATATGCGTGCAGAGGATCCTTGATGGCCTTTTCCTTGAATGTCTCGAAAAACGTCTCGACTTGTTCTCTGATTTTGTCGGCTCCGATTGCTTCTCCGATTGAATTTTGGAAATTTGTGATCTGATCGTCTACCCAACAGATCTGAGATAAGACGGGCGAATCGCAGGAACCCCTAACGGCTTCGTACACGCGCGATAATCCTTCACCAAACGCCTCGTGGTTGCCTCCACTGCCGGGCAACCCCCGGCCTCCCCCCGGCACCGGAGGGCGCCTGCGCGGGGGCTGGGGTGCCGTAGGCGGCGCCTGTGGCCTCGAAGGCTTCTGGGGCGTTGAAGGCCGCTCAGGAGTCGAAGGCTTCCCTGGTGTCGAAGGTAGCCCTGTCCGATACCGAAGCCGCGCAAAGCAGCTCGAACTTCTTTTCGCCAGCTTTCCACCGCTACATATCTCCGCAATGTAATTATCAAGGTTTTTTGCCACGTCCTGGTTTCGGTATTGTTCCCAATTCGTATCGTGCCATCCTTTATCTATCTTTTCGTACCCGGCAAGGTCAGGTCGCGCGCCTCCGCCTCTCTGCGACTTATCCTTGGGTTTCTTCAACTTCGGGTTCCTCGTAAAACCTTTGGCCTTGCCGGCTTCTACCTTTTCTATAAACTTCTTCTTGTTAAAGTTCTCATCAAAGGTTACCTGATAGTAGCCTTTGACTTGGTGCCAAGGAATACCCCCAACACTTGCCAATTCTTTTTGACCGCGGTATGGTGAGTAAACTTCAAGAGAGCCATCAACATCGATGAACTTTGGATCGGTACGGATCTTATAAAGATATCCGACCGTTGTGGGGTTTTCGGGATCAACGGCAAATGAGAGTGCAACGTCCACCTTGGCAGACGTTGAAACGCATCGTGTAAAAGCACTTGTGTCCCCTCCTGCGTGATAATATAGGGCGCTTCCTCTTTTTCTTGTTTGCAGATCATCTTGATTGTCTGGTATTCTTCGCGGGAACATGCCGCCGGCGGCTTCGAGTTCCTTTGGAGTTTCCTTGGTCGCACCTCCTCAAGCACACCTACCAATATTGACTTTGTATCCCGAGCTTGCAAAAATCCCTGAATGAGAGAAGCTGAAAAAAACAACACAACAAGAGTGAAGAGAAGACTGGGCCAATGTCGGCCGACAATCTTCTCGGAGAATGCGCCTTCCATATTTGCTGCCGCTGCCTCTTCACCGGCGTCATCCTCCTCCTCGACAAGCACGTGGTGCCGCGGCGAGAAGCCATCGTCCGGCACGGCCGCCACATACAGGGACTGCTGAGGATTCCCGGGTACATGCACGTCTTCTCCGACTCGGACCCCGGCATCCTGGACAGCGATATCCTCCTGGGCGGGCAGTTGCTGTTCCTGGCAGGCCTCATTGCGGCCTTTGGGGCGGCCCTAGTCTTGTGCGGCGCCTCGTGGCGGCATCCGTTGATCCTGAGCCTGGGTCTTGTTGCGCCTGTCTGTGTAATCGGCCTGCTTTGGCTGATGCTTGCTCACACCAACCGAGCACGGTCGAGGGAGAGGGTGCCCTATTGGGATCCGGAGAGTGGTAAGGTGACACCGCGCCATATCAGCATGGAGAAGGCTGGGGACAGTCCGTATCAAGGTCAACGGGACATGGTGCTCGATCAAGCCGTTCGCCATGTGTGGACCCTTTAGATGTCGGGAAGAGGAGAAGCTGGAAGACGAGGCAATCAAGCATCAACGATTGGCCCGAAGAGTTCTCTGGGGTGCCTGAACAGTCATGACGGAGGGTCAAGGGTCGCTTCAGCAATGGTTTCAAGGCTTCCTGGCGCCGTGACTGGCAACCTCTGCCAATCCAGGCCGAGACGGTAGCCGACGAGGCGAGTCGGGCCAGCCTCTCCCCGTCGTGTTTTCCTTTGCGGTCGGCCAGGCCATTATACACTATTGGGTCGCCGTCATGGTTGTCCAGGCTCGCCAGTGTCAAGGAGTCGAGATCGGAGGTTGGCGGTTGATCGAGTGTGCTGTGTCACGTGCCGCCGCACAAATTCAACACGTCTCAAATTCTCATTGGGCTGGGGAAGTGGGGGCCCCATGGGTCCTGGCCCCACCAAGTTTACGCAACGTGACAACTGCCCCCGCCCTGGCCATCCTCAATAGACTTGGCTTAGGTCGACCCGTGGGCTCGAGGGCGTGGCATGTCAAAGGCTTAGCCCATTACAGTGTCTGCTTGCTGGCTCACCGGCGGCCTCGGACTAACGCTGGTCCGGTAGTCCACTGGCAGACCCCACTGCGACTCACTGTTCCGAGACCATCGCGAAGCCACGAAATGGCCCACCGGGCATCGCTGTTCGCTCGTTGCAGAGGATTTTAGCAACGCGGCCTGCTCCAAGGCTAGACAGGAGATGCCGCCTTTTGGCACCGCGCCTCCTCGAGCCCGGGCATCGGAGCCGGCATTTCCCCCACAAACAAACGCACCCACCGCGGCCCAACCTCGCCCGAGCAAAACCCCGCAGTTTCCTTGGACTCTACCCGGGTCCACGGGTGGGTTCCGGGGGAGCGGCGGCCGGGGTGGACGTTGGCGCAGTAGGGCTGGGGGCGTGTCTCGACCTGTCGGGTTGCGGTCGTGGGGGTTCAATGCCTCTGTTCCGCCCGTCCATGCTTGGGGGAAGAGGAGACGGGGTGGAACCAGCACGTCGCTTCCATGTACATGCTGCCTTGCATACAGACGGGGTATGCGCTATGCGAGGCAACTTGCCTGCATCAGTGGTCACGAGTCGTCGACGACAAGCTCGGGCTCCACCACGGACGTGCCGGATGACCAAAGTAAGCCGCCGAACCGAGCCGTGCCAAAACCCGCCGACGGCGTCGGACAGACGCCGGCTATTCAAACGCCATTATTGGCCGGGGGCTTACCCGGCCGGCGTAGAGTTGCCCCACACGCGCAGCCGGGGGCCACCGGCTCGGCTCTCGACGAGGCGGGGGGCCGCTGTGACGGTATATTACAGACGTGTTTTGCTGGCTTTCTCTTACGTGAGGGACGGGGGAAGCGTCGAGATGCATCGTCAGCTGCTGCGGGAACGGATACTGAGTGTTGGGCATGGGGGGGCTTTGCCCGAGGGTATATAGAGCCTTTTGCCGTGCTACGCAAATCTAGCCTCGACCGAGAGTCTGGCTCTCTGCGGTGCAACATCTCTTTCTTTCAGTTTCCCGCGCTGCCACTGTCGAAACAAGGAGTCTCGTCTGAGACTGACGCGGTAGTATGAGGCGCGGCGCTGTGTTGTCCGCGCTGGCCGCGCTGGTGGCCGGCTATCCTCTTGCGCCGGGGCCGGTCGAGAAGGGTGTGCCGGTGTCGACGGGTGCGTAGCTTGCTCCCCCGGTTCTGCATCCGCCTGTCGATGTTGTTGTGCGAGGCATCGTCCGAGGCGTCGAGGGGAGGCGCAGGCTCCTGCATCCGCAAGTCGTGGAAAGGGGCAGGCAAACGAGAACAGGACCTCGCAGACTCAGGCTGGACCCCTTTGCCCGAGCCCCCATCCGACCCCCCTGAGCACCGACCCCCCTATCCGCGGCGTCACCACCACCCAAGCCCCCGTGACATGGACGCAGCTGACAGGCGCCGGGCAGACGTCCTCGACGACATCTACACCTTCGCCGCCTTCACGCGCGCCGCCTACTGCGCCGCCAACCACGACGGCACCATCGGCAACCCCGTGTGCACAAACGACGCCAGCCCGGCCGCGTGCGCCCTCTTCGCCGAGGCCGTCACGGCCGCCGAGTTCACCGACTGCGGCGAGGTGGCGGGCAACGTCGTCGTCAACCACGCGCGCCGCCTCGTCGTCGTCAGCTTCCGCGGCTCGCACCGCTGGTCCGACGTCTGGCGCAACCTGCAGGTCGTGCGCGTCGACGCCTCGCTGCTGTGCCCGGCCTGCTCCGTCCACCGCGGCTACTGGACCTCGTTCCTCGATGTCAAGCCGAGCCTCGATGCCGCCCTCTTCGGCGACGCCGCCCTGGCGGGGGACGCCTACCGCCTCGTCCTGACGGGGCACTCCTTGGGCGGAGCCGTCGCCGCCATCTCGGCCGCCTATCTGCGCAGTCGCGGCAGGGCCTGCGACGTCTTCACCTACGGCGCCCCGCGCGTCGGCAACCAGGCCTTTGCCGACCTGGTGGGCGGCGCCTCCGAGGGCCTGACGGCGCACGTCGTCAACCACCGCGACGTCATTGCCTCGCAGCCGCCCCTGGCCATGGGCTATGCCGCCGCCGTGCCCGAGTACTGGTTCGAGGCGGGCATCGGCAGGGCCGCCTTCCCGGACAACCTGCGCGTGTGCGACGGCGTCGCCACCCCGAGCGACGAGTGCTCGGCAACCACGAGCGCCTGGCGCGCCGCCTTGATGGGCGGCTTGTCGGACCACTCCATCGATGCCTATAGCAACGGGTCGATGCCGTGCCCGGGGAAATAGACCGAGTTGCCGTTGTCCGTCGTGGCATAAAATTGTTGGCCTCCTGTATATAAATCAACCGCCATCCACTATCGGCATCATGTGCTCCTCAAGCAACACCACTGCAGAGCAAGGAGAGACAACAAAAGAATTGAATCTAGGTCTTGGACGCAGTAAAAGAGCCAGGCGAGACGCAAGGGAACCCCTCAGCCGTCCTCCCCCTTGTCCATGTTGTCACGCCGCCTCTTCTCAACCCCCTTGCCGCGCTGGCCCTTTTTGCTCTGCGAGTCGGCCATGTTCCGCATCTCGACCCGCGCATGCCGCTGCGCCTCCTCGACCCGGTTCTGAAAGGCCATGACCTCCTCCTTCTCCGCCGGGTACGCGTCCAGCTTCTTGCCCATGGCCGCCTCTATCCTCTGAAACAGCTCAATGTCGTACTGCGTCACCAGGTTCAGGGCGATGCCTGCCTTGCCCGCGCGCGCCGTGCGGCCCACGCGGTGAATGTACGTCTTGGAGTCCTGGGGGATGTCGTAGTTGAGCACCAGGTCCACCTTTGGAATGTCCAGGCCTCGGGCGGCCACGTCGGTGGCCACCAGGATGTCGCGGGTGCCAGACTTGAACTTGTTGAGGGCGCCCAGCCTGGCCGACTGCGACAGCTGGCCGTGCAGGGGAATGGCGCCGAAGCCGAGGGTGCGCAGCAGAATCGCCAGCCTCTGCGTCTCCCACACGGTGCGGGTAAAGACAATGGTCGACTTGCCGGCAAACTCGTTGACGAGGTAGATGACGTACGTGTCCTTGCGGACCTGGGGGACGAAGACGTAGTGCTGGATGAGCGTCGACACCGTCTGGTACTTGTTGAAGCTGATGCTAATCTTGACGGGGTCCCGCAGACTGGCGCGCTGCAGGCTCTCGACCCTCGAGCTCATGGTTGCCGAGAAGAGGTAGGTGCGGCGCTCGCGCGGGATAAACTTGAGCAGCTTGTCGATGCTGGGCCCAAAGTCCATGTCGAGCAGGCGGTCGGCCTCGTCCATGACGAGGAACTTGAGGGTGCGCAGGGAGAAGCCCTTTGTCTTTTCCAGGTGGTCGACGAGCCTGCCGGGCGTCGCGACAATGACGTGAGGCTTCTTGCCGAGCGCAATGGCCTGTGGGACCATGTCGAGGCCGCCGACAATGACGGCGCAGCGGAGGGATATGAGGGAGCCGAGGGCCTCAAAGGCCTGGCCGATCTGGGCGGCGAGCTCGCGCGTCGGGGCGAGGACGAGGCCAAAGAGCGGCTGGGGCTTGTCGAGCAGGGCCTGCAGCATGGGCAGGGCAAAGGCTGCCGTCTTGCCACTGCCCGTCTCGGCGAGGCCGATGATGTCGCGGCCCTCGAGGGCGACGGGGATGGACTTTTCCTGGATGGGCGTGGGGTGCTTGTAGCCGAGGGCCTCGCAGGCCTCGCAGAGGGAGTCGACGATGCCCTGGGGTAAGCATCAGCGGCTGTTGCTCAGAATTGAATAAGATATGGGCCTTACCAGGTCCTTGAACGTCTTTGAGGCCTCTGCTCCGTCGAGCGTGGCTGATTCCTCCGTCGACGAGTTGACCGAGGCGGGGGCTGTGTCTTGGTCTGGAGCGCGGGCCTTTTTGGACACGCTGTGCCCGTGCGGCATCTTTCTCCTCTTGACGTCGCCCATATTGCTCGCTGCTGTGGCGCTGCCCCTGGTGCTTGAATCGACGACTGGCGCCGGGTCGGCGAGTGTGGCCTGATGACTGCTGGGGAACAGAAGCAGGGTTATTGTTGTTGTCGTCGTCGTAGCAAGCAGACTGTGCGTGTTTTAGTCGTGTAAGAGATCAGGGCACGCAGCAAGGATTTGCCTTCTCTTTGAGGCCGGCGAAAGGTCGAAGGCCTCACGCTACATCAAAGAGGCATTAATGAAGTCGTGATGCTTCACGACAAAAAGTTTAAGCGGGGCCGCCTATCGCACGTGTCTCACCGCTCTTATCGCCCAGCCCCACCAACTTTTTTTTCTTAGCCTGCCGTTGAGTCTCGCGCTGCTGCGGCTTGGAAATCTTCAGTCTTGGTCGACGCCTTTGCCTCCTGAAGCCGCCAAAGCGCATCAACCACAGCCAATCCCAGCCCAATGGCGCGCAGGCGATCGAAGAAGAGAACCCATGTCGGGGCCAACAACCCCGAGGCAGACCCCGTGGGCCGCGCCTCGGCCAGCGACCCCAAGAGCATGGTGATTCGCATCGGCGCCGGCGAGGTCGGCTCGAGCATCAGCCAGCTGGCCGCCGACGTGCGGAGAGTCATGGAGCCCGGAACGGCGAGCCGCCTCAAGGAGCGCCGCGGGAACCGCCTCAAGGACTACCTCGTCATGTGCGGGCCCCTCGGCGTCACCCACATGATGCTCTTTTCTCGGTCCGAGAGCGGAAACACAAACCTGCGCGTTGCTGCGACGCCGCGAGGGCCGACGATGCACTTTCGTGTCGAAAAGTATTCGCTGTGCAAGGACGTGCAGAGGGTTCAGAAGCACCCGAGGGGCGGAGGCAGCGAGTTTCTGACGCCTCCCTTGGTATGTCCCCCTCGACCTTGGACCCCTTGGAACTCGACTGACAGCGCGCAGCTCGTCATGGATAGCTTCACGCGGCCCGATGCCGACGCCAAGTCCAAGGTGCCCAAGCATCTCGAATCCCTCGCCACCACCGTCTTTCGATCCCTCTTCCCTCCCATCAACCCGCAAGTCACGCCTCTCAAGACGGTGCGCAGGGTCGTGCTCCTCAATCGCGAAAAGTCCCCGGCCGACGACGGAACCTTCATCGTCAACTTTAGACACTACGCCATCACGACGAGGTCGGCGGGCGTGTCAAAACCGCTGCGCAGGATCAATGCTGCCGAAAAGTTCATGGCCACCAAGACGAGCCGGCAAAGCAAGGTGCCCAACCTCGGCAAGCTCCAAGACATTGCCGACTACATGATGGGGGGCGCCGACGGCGACGGGTACATGACGGACGCCACCAGCGGCAGCGAGATTGACACCGACGCCGAGGTCGAGGTGCTCGACTCGGCGCCGAGAAGAGTGCTTTCGGCCAAGGCACGGCAGGCGGCCGAGGAAGACGGCGAGGCCGAGGCGGAGCGCGAGGACAGCGTGGAGCGAGTGGGCGTCAAGCTGGTGGAGCTGGGCCCGCGCATGCGTCTGCGCCTGACCAAGGTCGAGGAGGGGCTCTGCTCGGGCGGGATCCTCTGGCACGAGTATGTGCACAAGAGCCGGGAAGAGGTCAAGGAGTTGGAAAAGAGGTGGGAGAAGAAGAGGCAGGAAAAGGAGGCGCGTCGCAAGGAGCAAAAGGCCAACGTGGACAAGAAGCGGGCGGCCAAGGATACCAACAAGAAGAGCGGCGACGGCGACGGCGACGGCGACGAGGACGAGGACGACGAGTACTACAGTGACATGGACGTGGAGGAGTTTGACAGCGAGGGACTGGGGGGAGACGGGGAGCTCATGGTGAATGAGACGATGGAAAAAGGACGACGATAGCGAAGGCTAGTCGGTGTGTTGCTGGGCTGGCATGGCGTTGACGGTTTGGTCTCCCGGAACGGCCTCGGAAGATGCCTTGATATCTTGGACGACGATGCATTGTTAGATACTTGATTGATCTCTTGACGGGAGAGGCGACGACCCGTAGCTGTGAGACGTGGGCCAAGTCGTGGATGAATCGTCCTGGGCCAAGTCGCCTGAGCTGGCCTCCCGTCTTGGCTTCACTTGGCAATGCAGCAATGCGGCGACTTCCATGATGTTCTCCGTGGCTAGAATACAATTTTGAGACAGGTCCGACATACAGCCAGGGTCTCGTCCAATGTGCCGACAGCCTCTGCACCGCGTCTCCACTAGCTTCATGGGCAAGCAACCCCACTTCATCCTCGCAACCACGCCTTGCACCACCTCCGTCTCAAGGTGCCGGCCGTCTCTCCCCGTCTAGACCAGCAGCCCGTCGACGACAAACAAGCCGGCATGTTCCGGCAGGCCCCGCGGACCCTCGTGCGGACACGGGCGGTCCTTCGGTTCCTCGAACCGCCGCCGCCGTCGTCGCCGTCGTCGTCGTCGTCGTCATCCAATGCCGGCCTGCGCTCCGCAAGCATAGCCGGCCTGTTCGCCATTGCCGGCACGGCAGCCCTGTGGTGGAACTGGTCGCCGCGGCGCATCAAGGTCGCCGAGGCGCCGCGCGTGCCCGAGGCCGCCTCCGAGGACGACATTGCCGTCCAGTCCCCCGTCAAGGTGCTGGACCTGGAGGCTGCCGACCGCAAGCTGCGCGAGCAGGCGCAGAGCTTCACCTTTCGCAGCGGCCGCGGACGGAGGGGGAGGGTCGATGTTGTGCGCGTCGCCAGCAATGCACCCGTTGAGGACGAGTGGGCGCTGGCGTGTGGAAAGGGGCTGGGAGGCGGCACGGCGCTGTTTGCGGGCGTCTACGACGGACATGCGTGAGTATCTGGCCCCATCTATCGTCCATCTGGCTCATCCGAAGGCGGTCGAGGCTAACAACAGCCTGATCTCGGGTGCTCCGGGTCTCGCAGAGGATGGGCCACGTCCAGAGTCCTCAAGGACTCCCTCATCAGCTACGTCTCCCACGCCCTGGCACGTCTGTCGCCCGCCAGTGACGGCGCGACCGTCGACAAGGCCATCAAGGACGCCTTTGTCCGCCTCGACGCCCGCATCATGGACGCCGCCCGGGACGCCGCCAGCCGAGCCAAGGGCGACGGCGACGGCCAAGCCATCGGCGCCCTGGCCCCCGCCATCGCCGGCTCCTGCGCGCTGCTGGCCATCTACGACCGCGCCTCGTCGACGCTGCGCACCGCCGTCACGGGCGACTCGCGCGCCGTGCTGGGCTCGTGGTCGCCCAAGAAGGCAAGCTTTTCGGCCGAGGCCCTCAGCAAGGACCAGACGGGCTTCAACCCGGACGAGGTCCGCCGCCTCGAGGCCGAGCACCCGGGCGAGACGCGCGACATTGTCGACGCCAAGTCGGGCAGGCTGCTGGGCATGGCTGTGACGCGGGCCTTTGGCGACCACCGCTGGAAGTGGCCGGCCGAGAGCATTGCCGCTGCGCAGGCGCGCTTCGCTGGCTACCCGTCCCGCGGCGCCGCCTACAAGACGCCGCCCTACATGACGGCCCGGCCCGAGGTGACGACTCGCCAGGTGGAGTCTGAAGACTTTGTCATTCTCGCCTCGGACGGCCTGTGGGACGTCATGTCCAACCAAGACGCCGTCGCCTGCGTCGAGCGGTGGCTGAGGGCCAAGCAAGCAGGCCAGCCCGAGGCGCCGACCGCAGCACCGTCGACCTTTGCAGTCAACGCCGACGGCTACGGCACCTGGAAGGCCACGCCCGAGCACTTTGCCATTGAGGACCTCGACAGCGCCGCCGTGTGTCTGGCCAAGAATGCGCTGGGCGGGCGGCGGAGGGCCCTCTTTTGCGGCGCCATGACGGCGTCTGCGCCGACGAGCCGCTACGTCAGGGACGACATGACGGTGCAGGTTATCTTTTTCCGGGATCCGTCTATGCGCCACGTGATGCCCGACAGGAGTTGAGGTGGGAGGCGTGGATATGGGGCGCTCTGCGAGATGCCAGACAAGGGGTGACGGCGACCTGGGGTTGGTCATCGGACTCGGGCTTCATTCAAACTTGACTTCAATCTCGTCGGCATTGGTCTCTGGCTTCAATTCCAGCCCTCCTCAGCTGAAAGGCGGACAAACTGGGAATCACGACCACACTCTTCTTCAAACTTGGGACCAAACATCCAACCAACCAAGAACTCGTTGTACAGCTACTCAATCTTGCAGTGTAATACAATTTAATCCTCAAAATGCCTCTTGGGCAGATTCGTACCGGCCGTCATGCTACTGGGCAAGCAACAAAGGTAAACAAACTGATTCCGTCTGCCATGACTCTCTCCTCGCAGCGCCTTGAGACAAGTACCCAGCCTCCAATATTACAAAGTCTCGACGTTGACTCTCTTCTCCTTTAGTTTCTTAGTCCATGGGACAAGGAAGGCCTGGGCTTCAAAACGGGACCTCGCCCTTGACGGCCCTCGCGGGGGCAGACTCGGGGTCGGGGTCGGGCAGGAAGTCGCCCGTCACCGACCTCTTGCCGTTGCCGCGCCGGGAAATGGCTGGGGGGTGTCCGCCGGTCTCGCTGATAGGGTCGGCGTCGTACATGGTGGTCGGGCGGCCCGGGGCTTGCCCCCGAGCACCCAGCGTTGGCCGGTCCTTTGGATGCTTGGACCTGGGCTCGTTGTGCTCGACGGCGGTGCTTCGGGCCAGGTCTCCTCTCCGGAGCAGGGCTCCTGCTACAGCCTCGTCGTCGGACGATGTGAGTGTGGTTGGCCGGTGTGTCCCCCGAGCCAGGCCGTCTTCCCGAGCCGGGCCGTCTGCCCGAGCCTCGAGGGCGTTGCTCTCTTGGGCGTCGGACCATGCGAGTGCGAGTGGTTTGTCCACGGTTTGGTCGGTTTCCCGGGCGTGTAGGGGCCAGACGTCACCTCCAGCGTCGGCGCCGGGCTGCTCTAGTGTCACGGGCTGCTTGGCTGCTTCTTCATCCCGGGAACTCAGGGTTGGCTTGGAGGTGGCCGAATCTATCAACAGCTTGGGCCGGTCTGCGCGGGCGAAAACCACGGGGCGATCGGCGCTCTCGGGGGCAAAAGCCAGGCGATGACGTACCGGAGGCCGATCGGGATCGACTCTCTTGAAGTGTAGAGGAGGCTGCTTGTTGGAGAGGCTCGAGGCCTTGTCTCCTCCGGAGGCCGGTGGGCGGGTTGCTGGGACGCGGCCGTGGACAGGCCATGCGAGGAGGCAAAGAGCCAGCGTTGCGAGGAAGAGAGACCAGCGCAAGTGCATCATGGTGCCGGCGCGGTGCAGTGTGATGAGTGGGTAGGAGTTGGGGGGGGGGTTGTCTCTGGCTCTGGGTGGCTGGCTGTCTGCTTTCTACCTGGGCACTTGTCTAGACGGCTGTTGATATAGAGTTGGTGGTTGAAACAGGCGGGCATGGGGTGATTTATAGACGGGCATGGCATTCAGCCTCTTGCAGTGAGGAGGTTCGACAGGGCCCCGCAGAATAGCACAGAGGCAAGCAGGCCGAGAGTTTAGGTCGAGTGGTAGGTGGCAGGGGGAACAAATATCACGATGGATAAGGGCTTGGCGATTCATTCAATGACACGGGACTTTGGCCAACGTCGACGATGACAGCAGATTGTGTATTAGCAGACGGCTGATAAGGATGTGACTGAAACAGACTATTGCGGCCTGCCAAGTGATGGCGCCCCGTATCGAGTGCGCCGTCGTGTCCTCTTCAGATGAAGGTCGGAATCGTTCCGGCTAGAGTTCTTTGACGGTTGATGGCGGTAGAGTTTGGCATGCACTCATGGCGCATCCTTCCCTTGGACATACATACTTTGACGTCTGGCAGCCGCGGGTAGCACAACGGGGGGGGGGGCAGCTCGAAGACGACACACACTTGGCCGTCTTGACCTACCACGTGCATTCTCGAGGCTGAAAGATATGCCCATGGCGCTGCGGCACGTAGCATCATGGCCATCCAATTCCTCCGGCCCCCCAGCCCGCAGCCCTCCATGTCCAGTAGTGCAATTGGCCCCCTAATATTGCGACGCACCCCGGGGAGTTGGCCATTGCTCCCGCTGGCCCGAAGCCGTGCCCCGAGCAGGCCGGCCACGAGAAGCGGCAGGCGTGTCTGAGCTGGGTCAGACGTCTATCCTCCCCTGAACCCCTGATTCGACGATAAGCTTGAGTGGACCGTCGTGCCCTCTCTGGGTTTTTGTTGGTCACCTTCCTCTTTGGTGACTTGCTGTGAGGCGTATTATC
>JAPEBW010000706.1:0-41422 GCA_027405785.1 Ophiocordyceps robertsii
AAGGTATAGCTAGCTACTTTATACTTAGTTCTTTAAGCTAATTTTAAGGATCTTTAACTATACTATTTATAGTGCGTAAATAAACTATAAATATCCTTATAAAATCGCTTAATAAACTAAGTATAAGCCTAATTAAAAATATTATAAACTATAGTTTAAGAAATCCCTTAAATATCCTTAAATATCCCTTAAAAATCGCGGTAAGGTTTATCCTATATCTTTTAAGGTGCTTTTATAGTTAAAAACGAGTCGAACTATAGTTAAGATATCCTATAGAAATCCTTAGATATCCCTTAAAGATACTAATAAAATCCGCTTAATAGTTTTTATAGTATCTTTTATAGTTAAAGATATTATAAATTATAATAAAGTAAGCTCTTAACCCTTCGTAGTTATATCCCGGAGACCTTAGCTAGCTTCGATTAGTAATATTTCTCGTATCTTTTTAAGCGAGCCTTTATAGTACGTGCTTTAAGCGTTCTTATTATAAGGTTCTATAAGGCTTTTTAAGAGTAAAGTAAGGAGTCCGGGCATAGCCGTTTAAATTCCGTAATATATTATTAATATAAGCCGCCGCGTATTTTTAGTATTTATAAAAAACGTTATTAATAAACCTTTAAACGTATACTAATAAGTTCTTAAAGCCTATAAGTATTATAAGCGATCTTTTTAGCCCGCGATAGCTTATAACTATAAACATTTTTTAGTAGTTTTTATAAACTAAGAACTAATAAAAAAACGATTATATGTTTACTATATTAATAAATTTCTTTCTTTAAAAGCGTTTAATAATATTACCTTTTAGCGGTATTAAGTAAGCGTTTAAGGTAATAATAGTTTAAATCCCCTATAAGTCTATTACTACTTATCCTTTTTCCTTTTTCCTTTTTATTTACTACTTTCTATATTATTAATACTAACGCCGTTAATAAAGTTAGCTTATATACTTATTTTAATCGTTCTTACTTAATTAGCTAGCTAAATATCGTATTTAATACCTTCTTATCCTTATCGCTTAATAAATATAATCTTAATATGACTTATTAGTATTACTATTATTTTACTAAGGGAATATATATATATTTAGACTTATTTATATATACTACTCCTTTATTCTTTTAATAGCGGGGAAATAACTAAAAGATATTTTAAACCTTTAATATATATTTTAAATCCTTAGCGTAAAATAAGATACCTTTATTAGAAATAAGGTTAAGTAAGTTCTTAGTTCGGCTAATTTTAAGCTTATAGTTTACTATAAGATCCTTTTATAAAAAGTCCTTAACGTAGTTTATTTTATCCGGATCTTTTTATAAGGACTTCCGCTAAGGGAGTAGTATTATTAACCTCCTTATATAGCTAAAACTACTTATTAAGGTCCGTATTAATTTTTACTTTTTAGCCTTAATAAAGTATTAATAGTTCTTTAAAATAGTTTATCGCTATAAACCTATTATAATCCTATATTATCGTCTAAGTAAGCTTAAGGTTATTAAGAAAGAATATTATATTACGCCTTAATAGCAGCGTCTAGACTTATATAACTAAAATCATTATAGCAATTAAGTCAATTACTTATTTATATATTGCTAGTCTTAGCTAAACTATCTTAACTTTAGCTTTAATCCTTTAAAAAGCCCCGATTTATAAGACTAATATAAAGTTAATAAAGTCCTTTTAGTAAGGAAATAAAAAATCTTAGCTAAGTAATATATTAACTACTAAGCGTTTTACTTTTTAAGCGCCGATCTTTACCTTTATAATTATAAGGCTACTGTCTAGCTTTCTTAGTATATATATAGTAAATTTTACTTATTTAATAGTAACTATTCTTCTTCTTAAATAAGAATTTATTAAAAGGAGTTTATAGTTATATCTTAAAAGGTCTTTCCTAAGTTAGCTTAAATAAAGCTTTAGTTTGCCTTAGTATTTATAAAAGCTTTAATGCTTATTTTAAGCCTTTCTTTTTTATAGATTAAAAAGTATATATAAGTAAATTATAACGGCTTATTAAGGCTTAATAATTAAACATTAAGTAAAGCCTTAACTATTTAAACGCTTTATAGCTTTTTAATAACTACTTATTATACTAAGCTATATCTTTATATAGCAATATCTTAATTAAGGTTAAGGGGGTGTTTATCTTTAATATATTAATAAAGTTTATTTTTTAAGGGGAATACTTTACTATGAGATATATATACCTTATAAGCCTTTAAAACTATGTTTACTATAATATAAACTGCGGTTTCCTTTAAGCTTTTATTAATATTTATTTAGGCTTTTTCTATATTATACTCTTTATTTTTTAAGTAGTTATTAATCTTTATTATAGTTCTTTCCTTAATTATAAGGTATACTTAGTTTAGCTTTAAAGTTAGTAAGTATATAATCTTAAAAGTCCTTTTTATTTTAAGCTTAAAGACCTTAGCTTATATCCTTAACTATTTAAAAAGGTTTCTCTCTTAACTTAGTTAACGCTATAAGGCTTATAATATATTTACCTTTACTAAGCGGTTTAAGAATATAACTTATAGTCTTAGTAAGCTTTTAATAAATAGCTAAGGCGTCTTAAACTATCCTTTAAATATAAATAAGGTATAGCTAGTTAGTCCTCGCCTTTTTATAAGTTAGACTTATTTCTTTTATGCTAACTAGTACTTTTAAGATCTTAAAGTATATTTAACTTATAGCTAAGGAAGAATTTTCTTATATTTATTAATATCTTTATTTCTTATTAAACATAATAAGGATTCTTATAAATAAATATTTAGCTTTTAGTAAATTATTATAGTTAAGTAGTCTAGCTAATAAAGCGCAGCCTTAGCTTTATATTATAAGCGCGATAATTAAGGCTTAAAGTTAGACCTTATTACTATTTCTTTTATAATAAAGTGCTTTTTATAAAGTGCTTATTTAGCTATATTTAAGCGGATTTTAAACCGTTTTTATAAAGTAAGGATTTATTAGCTTAGTTTAACGCTAAGCTCGCTAAGTTTATTTTATTATAGTTTTAAGAGGGTTTTAAAATACTATTCCGCCGCCTTTCTTTAAGGAAAAGAGGGCAATTAAATAGCTTATTCGTTTATATAGGCCCCGGGTTTATTAGCGTTTTAGCAAATAAAGTAAATAAACCGGTTTACTCTTTAAAATATACTAGCCTTATTATCTTTTTAGAGTTATTAAAAGATACTTTTAGCGGTCTTAATAAGTTAAATCTTCTTATATCCTTAGCTTATAATTAAGGTTTGTCTTAAGGCTTAATAAGCGTATTTTCTTTTCTTAGTACTTAAAAGAGATTAAGGAATTATTCGTTTAAAATTATTATTATTTTTACTAAGGGGATTAAGGCTATACTTAGTTTTAATATCTACGCGCTAAGTATAGATAGGTTTAGGTTATAAAAGGTATCGCTTACTATATCTTTATTACTTATTATTAAAGTCTTTATCTTAATACTTTTATTAAGTACTTAACTTTTCGTTTTATACGCGTCTTAAAATTTAGCGCGCTATAAGGCTTTAAGTATAAGAGGCTTGTTTTTATTAATTAAGAGTCTTAAAAATGCCTTAGTTAGCGCGGTTTTTATAAATAAAGCTAAATAGTAAGACTAAATTAAGAAACTGCTAAGTATTCTTTAAAGCGGATTTTTAATTAAAGCCTATAAATTAAACTTTATTAATAGTATATAGTAAAAATATTTACTAAGCTTATCGTTTTTAAGAAAAAGTAGCTTTATTATAAGCTTAATCTAAAAAGTATTTAGCGGGTAAGGAGTAAAAAGGTTTTAAGGTTAGCTTATCCTTACTTTTTTTATTTTAAAAATAATTAATCTGTTTAAGTAGTATTAAATTTAGTTTACTTAGTTATATAAGTTTTATTATTTTATAGTTTATTCTTTATTAGTATTTTAAAAGCGGATTAAAAATAGGTGCGTATTATTAAAGTAAGACTTATAAGCTAATAAGAGCTTCTTATTAAAGAAAATGTTATTTAGTATTTAACCTATTATAGAATTTTAACGGCTATGCTTAAACTCCTTACTTTACTCTTAAGAAGCCTTATAAAACCCCGCGATAAGAACGCTTAAAGTATATACTATAAAAGCTTACTTAAAGATAAACGATAAATATTACTAGTTAGACCCTACTAAGGTTTCTAAGATATAACTATAAAAGGTTAAGAGCTTACCTAACTATAGTTTACGATATTTTTAACTATAAAAGATACTATAGAAACTACTAAGCGGATTCTACTAATATCTTTAAAGGATATTTAAGGATTTCCGCGGGATATATTAACTATAATTCGACCTATATTTAACTATAAAAGCACCTTAAAAGATATAGGATAAACCTTATCGTAATTTTTAAGGGATATTTAAGGATATTTAAAGGATCTTCTTAATTATAGTTTATAGTATTTTTAACCGGGCTTATACTTAGTTTATTAAGCGATCTTATAAGGATATTTACGGTTTATCTATATATTATAAATAGTATAGTTAAAGATCCTTAAAATTAGCTTAAGAAACTAAGTATAAAGTAGCTAGCTATACTTTAAAGAATAAATAAGCTTTTTACTATTTTTAAACCCTTATATACGTTTATATATAGTAATTAGTTTATTATACTAGCCTAACTAGCGGTAATTAGTTTATAATACTAGCTTTAACTAGCGGTAATTAGTTTATAATACCGGCCTTAATTAATAGTAATTAGTTTATACTTTATCCCTTTATCCTTACGCTATAAAGCATAGTAAATAATAGTAATTTTTATTTATTTAAACGGAAATCCTTTAGATATCCGCTAAGCTAAAAGCGACTATATCGCACGATTAAGTACTTATTTTATAGGAAGTTAGATACTAAATAATATTTTCTTAAGTAAGAAGCTTTTATTAGCCTTTAAGTCTAACCTTAATAATAAGCACCTTTTTCTAAACGCGCTTATAATAAAACTCCGAGATAAGTAAGCCGTAAAAGCAAAAAAGAACGCGGCTTATTAAGTATACTAGTTTAATAATCTCCTTTACCTTTTTTTAAAGTACTATACTATAATAGCTTATAGAGCTAAATAAGATAAAAAATAAGTCTTACTTAGCTAAGCTAAGACTACTACCTTTTAAAAGGCAATCCGCTTTTAAAATACTAATAAAGAATAGACTATAAAACGATAAAACCTTTATAACTAAGTAAACTAAATTTAGTATTACTTAAACGGATTAATTATCCTTTAAATAGAAAAAGTAAGGATAAGCTAACCTTAAAACTATTTAGCTTTATACCCGCTAAAACCCTTTAGATTAAGCTTATAATAAAGTTACTCTTTCTTTAAGATAATAAGCTTAATAGATATTTTTACTATATACTATTAATAAAGTTTAGCTTAAAGGCCTTAATTAAAAATCCGCTTTAAAAGATACTTAGTAGTTTCTTAGTTTAGTATTACTATTTAGCCTTATCCGCTATAGCCGCGCTATTTAAAGCATTTTTAGGACTCTTAATTAATAAAAACAAGCTTCTTATACTAAAGGCCCTACGGCGTACCGGATTCCGGGACGCGTATAAGACAGAAGGTTAAGCTCTTAGCAAGAGTATTAAGACTAAGACCTTAATAAAGCCTACTTAAAAAAAGGAAAAGGCCTTCGCGATTTTAACTAAGAAGCTTACTAAGCTTTAAACGATTTACTACTTCGACCCCGCTTAATAACTATTTATTTAAATCGATATATCCTAAGAATATAAAGTAGCGGCTATAGCTTTTTACTTAAAAAAAGGCACGGAATAGGATAAAAAGACGCTATTCGCCCGGACTAAGGTCTAGCTTATTGTTTACTTAAGCCGCGCTCTTTAAAGCGGAGAACCTTAATATTAGCTTATAAAACTTAAAGTAGCTAGTTTAGTATAAGCAGTCTATAAGTTATATATTATAGTACTATCTATAAGAACGCTATAAGTAGTTATCTTTACTAACTATAGAAGTACTTATAGAATTTTATACTAAAAATCCTTATTTTTTATTAGTATAGAATTTAATAATAAGCTAGTCCTTATATCTTAATACTTAAGCTAATTCTTACTTAAGGTATACTATATCCTAAGCGTTAGAAACGTTATACTAGACGCGCTTTTATATTTACTATACTAAAATAATAAGCTAATATTCTTAAACTAAGAAGGGGAATTAAAACGTATTTAAGAAAATAAGATAATAAACTATATATTCCTTTATACGGAAGTATTAATCGAATTGCCGCTCTACTAAAAATTAATTAATAGATATATAAAGGATATATAGTAAGTAAAAATCATAACGTAGCTTAGCGATAAAGACAATATCCTTAGACTTTTATTCCTCCGGTTTTAAGGGTTACTATACTTTATAAAGAATAATAGACGCCGGAGACTATATATCCTAAAGACTTACGCTAAGGAGATCGTTTAAAACGCCTACGCTAGAAATTTTTATACTAGCCGCACTTATATATAGTAAGATCTATTTAAAAGCTTCTTAATCTTATAGCTTAGTAAATATATAAATAAGGTCGTAGATAGCTATAATACTTATTATTATAACTAAACCGATTAAAGTAAGACGCTAAGGTAGCTTATCCCGATTTAAAGCCCGCCGGTTTTATACTATATAATAGCGATAAACTTTATTACCGGGCTTTTAATAGTCTAAGCCGAATAATCCCCGTAAAAAGATCTTTTAAAGAACTTCTTTAATACCTTACTAACTATAACCAATAAATTCTTAAAAATATATCTACTTATCTTAAGCAATAACTAGTTTATAGCGGAAGATTAAGTATAAGTATTATATACTAAGCTACTCCGCGCTAACTAAGGGGTTTTTAAAGAGATAATCTTTAACTAAGACGTAAAGTTTACTTTAGTATTTTAGCGGACCTTATAGTAAGCCTTTAGATCGAAGCTTTTTATATCTACCGCTTAGTACTTTTAAACTAATAGCTTATTAAAAAGGCGAAACTAAACTATAAAACTCGCGCTATAATTCTTTACTACTAATTTCCTAAACTTATGCTAAACTAATATACTAATCGCCCTTTAGTTTAGCTTTAATAATTCCTTCTCCTTAATAATTTATATAGCTTTTAATAAGCTTCTTATAAAGATAAAAATAAATAACGGCCTTTAGTTTCTTAGTAACTACTTATACTTATAAAACTAAGAGGTTTTATAAAAAGAAGCTAGGTTAGCTATTACTTATACTTAAGCCGCTATAAAAGATAAATATAATAAGAAATACTACCCGCTAGAATTTAAGCTTAGTAATTAAGTTTAGCTATAGCTTAATAAGGGCTACTACTTTATAAATAGTAAACTAGCAAAGCTTTAAGAAAAACGTACTAAGCTATTTAAAGTTACCGCTAAAGTAAGATAGCTTATATACTAGCTAAATATAAAAAGGTCTTTTAATATCTATTTAGTCGTTTTAATAGTATAACTATCCTTAGCGGATAAGCTAGCTATATACTTAAGCTTAGTTTAAGATAAAAGGATACTTTACTTAAATAAGTAAAAAGTAAAATAAATCTTATAAAGCTATATAATAAAAAAAGGCGGTAAAAAGCTAAGAAAGGAGTTTTTTATAGCTTAAAAAAGCTAGCTAAGTAGCTATAACTTATAAGTAAACGAAAAAGCGGTCTTCTCGCTAAAAATCGTAAAAGCCTTTAAAAAAGCATAAAGGAGTTAGTTACTTAAGTAGTTTAGATAAAAGCATAACGCGCGGCCTTTATAACTTAATATAAAACTCTTTAATTAAGAGAATTAAGCGGTTAAGCTTAAGTATAAGACTTAAAAGCTACTATAAGTTATAAATAACTATAAATTACTATACTTAAGGTAATTAGTTATTTTAATAATAATATACCGCCGTTTACCTTAAGTAATAAGGCCTTTTTAGCCTTATAATATACTTATTAAAATCCTTTTTACCGCTTGCTTTTTCTCCTTTTCTTTCTTTTTTCTATAACTATATTTCCCTTTACCGCTAGCTATAGCCCGCTATACTTTACTTACTTTTATATATATAACCTTCTTTACCTTAAGCCTATAATCTTTATACTTTTATTTTAGGTCTTTTTATCGTTTAATATCTCCTATAGCTAAGATTAGCTATTTTATAACTACTTCTTTAGCCTACTCTCCTATAAGCCTTAACGCCTTTAATATAAAGAATATAAATAAGCGCTTAAGCTTTATAAAAATAAGGCGGCTATCTTCTATAGCTTTAAGTGCCTTAATAAGAGTTAAAACCTTTAAGTTTAAGCTTTTATATAAACCTACGCCGCTTTTTATAGCCGCGCTTAAGCTAATAAATTCGACTTAAACTATAGCACTATAAGGGATAGCTTATACTACCCTCTTTAAATACTTAACTTAAACGACTTGCCTCCTAGCTTTATATTATAGCGTAGTTTAAATAGCCGGTTTTATAGTAACTTAGCTATACCTCTTACTTAGCTTTTATTATTTAAAAGCCCCCGCCGCCTATATATCTTTTAAGGTATAGCCGGAAATCTTTATTATTAAAATAACTAGCTAATACTTAACGCTTTTAAGTTAGCTAACCTCGCTATAGTCTTAAGATTTATAATAGCCGCTATAGCTAGCGGAAACCCGCTTTAGCTAAATAACTAAAACGATATCCGCGCTATCTTTAACTACGTATTTAAAGCTTAGCTTAACTAGTTTATTGCCGGGTTTATAGCGGCGTCTTAAGCTACTATAACTAAAACCCCGTCTCGCTTTATACGCGGTTTAGCCTATACTATAAAATCCCTTTCTTAGCTTTTAGCCGCTATAAGCCTTAAAGACTTATTTAGTCTTACTTAGTAAACGCTCTTTTTACCCGCCGCTATACTTAGCTTAGCTATATAAAAGTATATAAGCGCCTTATTATAGTTTATTTACTATCTTTCTTTAACCGGAGGAGATAGCGATAACTAGCCTCGCGATATATTCCGCTACTTAATCTTAAGGGAGCCGCTAGTAGTAATAAATATAATCCTTAATAGGCTTAGCTTCGCGGGCTTATATTTTAGCAATAAGATTATAATAATTAAGAGTTTCCGCCTAGCTATAAACTACGCTAAGTTTTACTTATAGGCCAGCTAAGAGTTTAAACGTAACTTAACTTTAACTAAGCAAAAAAATTCTTAAGCTTTAATATCCGCTTTATTAGCTATATTAACTACGCGCTTTATATTCTTACCCTTAAGGCCCCCTTTATAAGAAAGTTCTTTAAGACTATTAAGCACGTTTAAAACCTAAAGAGTAAGGAGTTAAGTACTAAAGCTATTAAGGACTTTATTACCCGCTTTTAAGCGGGAATATAAATATTTAATACTTTAGTACTAACTATACTTATTAATATTAGTAAGATAGCTTACCCTTACCTTAATACCTTCTTAATAGCTAAACGCGCGTTAGTTAGCGGAAAGGCATAAGTAGTAGCGCTATATAAAAAGAATAATAAGTTAAAAAGCCTAGTAACGGAAAGTAAGGGATAATTTAAATAGTAGTAGTAAGTAAGATATAATATCTTACTTATAAACGGCTTATAAAGCTAGTAAGTAATATAGGAAATTTAGCGGAGGATTAAAAACGGCGTAAAAAGGTAAGTAAGATAATAATATAAAATAAAGCTTAAATAAAGCTAGTCTCTTATAACGTCTCCCGCTAAGGAATATAAGTATTCTTTAGCGCGGAGACTCCTTACTACTTAATAAGTGCTTAAACGCACGCCTTAAAAAAGAGTTAGAAAACTTTATTATAAGTTTTAGCTAAACGCGTTAATCGCCTTAATAAAGATAAAGACGTATAACTAAATAGGAGGTAAGGATTTATAATAAAAGCCGCTTACTAACTATCTTAAGCTACTTAAATACTATCGGCTAAATAAGCTAAAAAAACTATTAAAAGGATAAAGATAGCGTATTATTAATATAGCGCGAAGACGCTACTATTAAGCTATTACTTAGCGCCCCCTTTACTTTATTTTTACTTTAAACTAATAAGGATATTAGCTCTTATCTTTTGCTTAAGGGAGTTATTATAGAATTTAAACGGCTACGCTTAAACTCTTTACTTTACTCTTAAGGAGCCTATAAAACCTTATAATAAAAACGCTTAAAGTATATACTATAAAGGCTCGCTTAAGAAGATATAACGAATATTACTAGTCGGACCTTACTAAAGTTTCTAAGATATAACTATAAAGAGTTAAGAGCTTACTTAACTATAGTTTATAATATCTTTAACTATAAAAAATACTATAAAAACTACTAAGCGGATTCCGCTAGTATCTTTAAAGGATATTTAAGGATTTCCGTAGGATATTCTAACTATAGTTCGACTTATTTTTAACTATAAAAGCACCTTAAAAGATATAGGATAAACCTTACCGCGATTTTTAAAGGATATTTAAGAATATTTAAGGGATTTCCTTAATTATAGTTTATAGTATTTTTAACTAAGCTTATACTTAGTTTATTAAGCGATTTTATAAGGATATTTACGGTTTATCTACGCACTACGGATAGTATAGTTAAAGATCCTTAAAAATAGCTTAAAGAACTAAGTATAAAGTAGCTAGCTATACCTTAAAGAATAGATAAGCTTTTTACTATTTTTAAACCCTTATATACGTTTATATATAGTAATTAGTCCGTTATACTAGCTTAACTAGCGGTAATTAGTTTATAGTACCGGCCTAAACTAGTAGTAATTAGTTTATAATACCGGCCTTAACTAGCGGTAATTAGTCCGCGCCTTATCCCCTTATTCTTACGCTATAAAGTGTAGTATAACTTCTTATAAGATAAGTATTTAGTTATATAATATAGTTACTCTTAGCTTAGCGGATATTTAAGGGATTTCCGTTTAAATGAGTAAGAATTACTACTATTTACTATACTTTATAGTATAAAGATAAGAGGATAAAGTATAGACTAATTACTATTAGTTAAAGCTAGTACTACGAACTAATTACCGCTAGTTAAAGCTAGTATTATAAACTAATTACTATATATAAACGTATATAAGAGTTTAAAAATAGTAAAAAGCTTAGTTTTTTTTATAAAAGTATAGCTAGCTACTTTATACTTAGTTCTTTAAGCTAATTTTTAAAATCTCTTACTATATTATCCTATTATTTATTATTAGTATATAAATAAACCGTAAATATCCTTATAAAATTGCTTAATAAACTAAGTATAAGCTTAGTTAGAAATACTAAAAACTATAGTTAAGGAAATCCCTTAAATATCCTTAAATATCTATTAAAAATCGCGATAAAGTGTATTTTATATCTTTTAAGGTGCTTTTATTATTATAAATAAGCGAAAGTATAGTTAAAATATCCTATAAAAATCCTTAAATATCCTTTAAAAATAATAATAAAATCGATTTAGTAGTTTTTACGGTATCTTTTATAGTTAAAAAATTATAAACTATAGTTAGATAAGCTTTTAAGCCTTTATAGTTATATCTTAAAAACCTTAGCTAGCTTTAATTAGTAATGTCCGTTATATCTCCTTAAGCGAGCTTTTATAGTGCGTGCTTTAAGCGTTTTTATTATAGGGTTCCGTAAGGCTCCTTAAAAGTAAAGTAAGGAGTCTAAGCATAGCTATTTAAATTCTATAATACTATGCTTTAAACTATATATTAAATATTAAGCCTTTATTAAGTTATCTACGTATTAACTTTAATTCCGCTATAAGCTTTAATAATAATATATCTTATTAAGTTTATAATATTAACTTAGTATAAAATACTTTAAGATTAACTAAGTAATAAGCTTATAGCAAGCTTATAAGTAATCTATACCTTTATATATATAGCTTTTATAATAAGCTACTTATTTTATATTTTAAGGATAGAGATATTAAATTCCGCTTATCCCTTTATAAAGTCTATTTAATACTAGCTAGCGGCTTATTTTAAGTAGGATTAATTATAATTTTAAAAAAGCGATAAAAAGAATCCTATTAAATATAATAGCGGTTAGCTTTTATCTTAATATATATCTTATACTAATTAGTTAGCCCTCTTTTCTTTTAGGATATAATTTATATATATATAAATAAGGATAGTTTATTTAACGAATTTATAAGTTTAGTAAGCTTTACTTTAATAATAAGTATATTTTTAATAAGTATAAAGAACATAGTTAAATAAGAAGATCCGGTTTTTTAATTATAAAGTAAATTTAATCTACTTATTCTTCTTTATTAATATTTATTAGCTTAAGCGTATTTCTTATTAGCATAATATTCGTATTCTCGCCCGCGTATATAATTTAATTTATTACCTTTTAAAGAAAATCAGTGCCGCCTTTAGCTATAAAAGCTGCCTAGACGTTTTAAGCGAAGTTAATAAGAATTAAGTTATTCTTTATACTATAAGTAAAAGGTGTAAATAAAGAGTCTTATAGCTTTTATTATAGCTAAAAGCTAACTAATATAAATATAATTATTAGCGCTAAAAGCTATAGCGGCTATAAAATAGTTATTAAAGCGGCTAAGAGCTTTATATAAGCTAGGGATCTACTAGTATTTTAAGTAGTAGTATTTTATATTTTTTCTTACTGCTATAACTTTATACTTAGGCTTAGTTCCGCTTATAATACTATAAGCTAAGCTTATAGTATAAATAGCTATTAGCTAATAAATAGCGGTAGTTTAATTAAAAGCTTATTAGCTAGTTTTTTTTATAATCTAATAATAAGTTTTATTTTAAGCTAGGGAATTAGTTATTTATATTTTGCAATTTTTTTATTAAAGTTATTAATCCTTATTAGCCGGCAAAAAAATTTATTTAAAAGAGTATTTAGTTATTAGTATATAATTATAGTTTAATATTCTTTTATATATAAAGCTCCTTTAGCTTTACGCTTAAAGCGGGAAATCTAGCTTTAAAAGTCTACGCTATTAATAATATTATTAACTAAGAATATCTTACTTTATAACGCTTAAACCGTTACTTTGAATAATATCGCAAAATAGGCTTAAAGTCTTTAGCGCTAAGCTTAGTAGCTTAAACTTAAGCTATATAATAATAATTAGTTAATATTTAAAGGATTCTTAAAATACTATTAAATAATTATACTATATAATAAGCTTATAACTTAAGTAGCTAATATCCTAATAAAATCCGGGTTATAAATAGCTACCTAGCTAAAAGTATTTATAAACCTGTTTAAACTTTAATATATAATAGTTTTATTAGTTTTTTTAATAGTATTTAACGATATATTAAATAAGCTTATTAAGTTAAAGCGATTAATATTCTCCGTATTAGGATAAGAGGCTCTTTTTAAGCTTAATTATTCCTTATAGCCGTTTTAGCAATAAACTAGCTATAAACCTATAAAACATTAGTTATATAAGCCGTTAAAAATATCTTTTATTATAAAGATAAGTATAAATATAATAAAAGGCAATATACTAACAATTAATAATAGCGGTATTATAACTAAGGCTTAGTTTAGTATACTACTTAAAGTAACTATAAATCTTATTAAGGTATCTTTTAAAAGCGTTTTATCGGCGTGCTTAGTAATAAGACTTTTTTATATAGCTTTCCGTTAAAGTAATACTATAGCTAATTAACTTAGTTAAATAAAGCGTCTTTAGTTTCTTATCTATCTGCGAAATTAAAGTTAAAGATTTTAAGCTAAATAAGCCTTAAATTCTTCTCCTAACTATAAAGGAATTAAATACTTAAGTTAGTTAAGTATAAGCGCTAAGAAAAATAGCTATTAAATAAGTATTAAGTATAATAAAAATAAAAGACGTAAATAGCTTAATTCCTTTTTTAAGTATTAGCTTTTTATTAAAGTTCTTAAAGTAGCTATTTAATTAAAAACTAATTAACTTTTAAGATTTAGCTATATATTAATAAAAGCTTTCTTTTTTATAAGATAAGTTTTAGTATATAGTACTTTATTAGTATTATTTTATGCCTTTTATCTTCTTATAGTTATAGAACTTTAATATATAAAAATTCACAGTTAATAAAAATTAAAAAAGGGACTTCTTACTCTTTATTACATAATAAACTACCGGAATTAATAAACTATATATTACTTAAAAAATAAATATTATATACTATAATAAGGCTTAAGAAAAGAGTTATAAGTAGGACTATTTAATTAAAATTAAGCTAACTACTATTTATTATAAGTAAGCTTTAAAGTTAAGCAGATTTAATTATTATTTAATAAGTAAAATAATTACTTCCTTTTTCTTTTATTACGCAAGGGGTTTTACTTCTTATTTATAATATATTTTTTATAAGAATTTCCTTAAACTTCTTTATACCTTCTTAGCTTTTTTTAGTATATTCTTAAGGAATTATATTAATATATTTATCCGTAATTTCCTAGTATTTACTATACATTATACTATTATTTAGTAATTTACTTAAGTTATACTTTAATTAATTATTATAAACTTCTCCGCAAACTAAACACTTGCTTATAGCGGGTGCGTATCGCGTTTAAAACTTTCGCTAATAATAATAATTTATTCGGCGGTATTAGTTACCCCCTTAAGATAATATTATAGCGTAGCTAAGGGACGCGGGGGTAAGGGGGTAGTCCGCTTTTTATTAGCATTAATAGCAGCGCTTAGCGCGATAAGACGCCCTTAAGCTTTACGTACTTAAATAAGAAGTAAAACTTACCTTAATAAGACGATAGTACGTAGCCTAGCTAGACTATACGTAATACCAATAAAAAAAAGGCCTATAATAAAATCGCGGGAATAGTCTTATACGCATAGTTTAACTAAGTATAAGTAGTAGTCGAAACCCTCCTTTACGCTAAGGAGCGCGCTAAGAGCGCGTTAACTATAGTGCGGGCTAACCTTAAGCTTTATAAGGCTATTTAAAGCGCGATAAAGAAGGCTATATATAAAGAACTAAGATAAGGACGAGCTTAAGGCCTAAAAGAGCTTAAGCGGACCTAGGTAATAGTAGTAGCAAGCTTTAAGGGGCTGGTATAATATAACGCGACGATAAAGCCGGTCCCGCCCCGGTATAAACGCGAGCTAGTAGTAGTCTTAATAAGGGCGATACTAAATATCTTAAATCGTAAGCTAAAGGATATAGTTAAAGCGATTAACGTAGCGCTTAATTTCTCCTTTACTATAGCGGCGAGACGCCTCTTAAGCGGGGATATTGCGGTAACGTTTAATATAGCGGCACGACTTTACTAATAAAACTAAGACTAAGTAAAGAGCGTTTTTAAGCTAAAGGCGGCGATAGCGCGTAAGGCCTATATAGTAATTGCAAAGAATATCTTAATAAGGGTCTTTAAGATAAATAAGATGCTTTTAATTAAGGAGATCGCCGATATTAATAAAGTAAAAGTTATATAAGCGCGAGTAATATAGCTTTAAACTTAGACCTTTATAGCTATAACCTTTATTATTAATATAGGTAGCTTAGCATAGGCTAATAAGCTATATAATATAAGCTTATTACTTAAAGCTTAAATATTCTAGTATAAGCTATATAATAAGTCGGTTTAACTTACTTAGTATTATAACTACTATAAATATAAATATATCGCTAAATATTATACCTTAATATAGTTATATACTTATTATAAAAGGACCTTATATATAAGCGGCGAAGATAAATACTATATAAAGAAAGGCGAAATCCTTTATAATTATATATCTTATAGCGGGTAGCACTTATTATAATCCTATACTTATCTTATAGCGGTAAAAGCTTAGAATAAAGCAAGGAATAATTACTTAAACCGCTTATAGCGTTTTACTAGTACTTATAGCTAGCTAGACCTTTAAATCCCCTTACTTATTACGGAATTTAAACGGCCACGCCTAGACTCCTTACTTTACTCTTAAGGAAGCCTTATAAAACCCTATAATAAGAACGCCCGGAGCACGCACTATAAAGGCTCGCTTAAGGAGATATAATAAATATTACCGGTTAGACCCCGCTAAGGTCTCCGAGATACTACTACGGAGGGTTAAGAGCTTACTTAACTATAGTTTATAACGTCTAACTATAGTTTACAATATCTCTAACTATAAAAGATACTATAGAAACTATTAAGCGGATTCCGCTAATATCTTTAAGGGATATTTAAGGATTTCCGCGGGATATCTTAACTATAGTTTAACCTATTTTTAACTATAAAAGCACCTTAAACGATATAGGATAAACCTTACCGCGATTTTTAAGGGATATTTAAGGATATTTAAAGGATTTCCTTAACTATAGTTTATAATGTTTTTAACTAAGCTTATACTTATTTTATTAAGCAATTCTATAAGGAGATTTATAGTTTATTTATATACTATAAATAGTATAGTTAAAGACCTTTATAATTAGCTTAAAAAATTAAGTATAAAGTAGCTAGCTATACTTTTAAGAATAAATAAGCTTTTTACTATTTTTAAACCTTTATATACGTTTATATATAGTAATTAGTTTATTATACTAGCTTAACTAGTAGTAATTAGTTTATAGTACCGGCCTTAACTAGCGGTAATTAGTTTATAGTACCGGCCTTAACCGGCGGTAATTAGTCCGCGCTTTATCCCCTTATCCTTATACTATAAGGCGTAGTAAATAATAATTATTCTTACTTATTTAAACGGAAATCCCTTAAATATCCGCTAAGCTAAAAGCGACTATATTATATAATTAAGTACTTATCTTATAAGAAGTTAAATACTAAATAATATTTTTTTTAGTAAGAAGCTCTTATTAGCCTTAAAGTTTTACTTTAATAATAAGCACCTCTCCTTTAATATGCTTATAATAAAACTTTAAGATAAGTAGGCTATAAAAGTAAAAAAGGCCGCGGCCTACTAAGTATACCGGTTTAATAATCTCCTTTACCCTTTTTTAAAGTACTATACCGCAATAGCTTATAAAGCTAAATAAGATATAAAATAAGTCCCGCTTAGCTAAGCTAAGACTACTACCTTTTAAGGGGTAATCCGCTTTTAAAATACTAATAAAGGATAGACTATAAAATAATAAAACCTATATAATTAAGTAAACTAAATTCGATATTACTTAAATAGATTAATTATCCTTTAAATAAAAAAAGTAAAGATAAGCCGACCTTAAAACTATCCGGCTCCTTACTTACTAAATACCCTTTAGATTAAGCCTATAATAAAGTTACTCTTTCCTTAAGATAATAAGCTTAGCGGATATTTTTACTATATACTATTAATAAAGTTTAGCTTAAGAGCCTTAACCGGAAATCCGCCTTAAAGGATACTTAGTAGTTTTTTAGTTTAGTATTACCGTTTAGCCTTATTCGCTATAGCCGCGCTAACTAAGGCATTTTCGAGACTCTTAATTAATAAAAACAAGCCTTTTACGCTAAGGGTCTTATAACGCACTAAATTCCGGGATATATATAAAATAAAAGGTTAAGCGCTTAGCGAGATTATTAAGACTAAGACCTTAATAATAAGTAAGAAGGACGCGGTAAGCGATACCCTTAGCAGGCTAAACCTATTTATACTAAGCGCGTAAATACTAAGACTAAGTATAGCCTTAAGCCTTTTAGTAAAAATAGTAATAATATCGAATAAATAATTCTTTAGTCTCCTTTAAGTACTAAGAAAAGAAGACGAGCTTACTAAGCCTGAAGAAAAACCTTAATTATAAGCTAAGAATATAGGAAGATTTAACCTATTAAGACCTTTAAAAGTATCTTTTAACGAAATCTAAAAAGGGGATAAAGCTAGTATATTTTAAGAAGTAGACCGTTTTATCGACTTTATCCGCCTAAATACTAATAAAGGCGAGGCTTATATAAACGAATTAGCTATTTAATTGCCCTTTTTCCTTTAAAGAAGTATAGCAGAATAGTATTTTAAAGACCTCTTAAAACTATAATAAGAAGAACTTAGCGAGCTTAGTATTAAACTAAGCTAATAGATCTCCGCCTTATAAAAACGGTTTAAAATCCGCTTAAATATAGCGATATAAGCATTTAATAAAAAGCGCTTTATTATCGAAGATATAGTAATAAGATCCGACTTTAAGTCTTAGATATCGCACTTATAATATAAAGCTAAGGCCGTGCTTTATTAGCTAGACTACTTAACTATAGTAATTTATTAAAAGCTAGATATCTACCTATAAAAATCCTTATAATATTTAGTAAGAAATACGGATATTAATAAATAGATTAATAAATATAAGGAAATTCTTCCTTAGCTATAAGTCAAATAAACTTAAGGATCTTAAAAGTACTTATTAGTATAAAAGAAATAGGTCTAACCTATAAAAAAGTAAGGGCTAATTAGCTATACTTTATACGTACTTAAAGGATAGTTTAAGACGCCTTAGCTATTTATTAAGGGCTTGCTAAGGCTAAGGGTTACGTTCTTAAACCGCTTAGTAAAGGCGGATATACTATAAGCCTTATAACGCTTACTAAGTTAAGGGAGAAATCCGCTTAAATAGCTAAAAATATAAGCTAAGGTCCTTTAGCTTAAGAGAGAAAGGACTTTTAAGACTATATACTTACTAACGCTAAAGCTAAAACGGGCATACCTCGCGACTAAGGAAAGAACTTAGTAAAGACCGATAACTATTTAAAGAATAAAAAGTATAATATAAAAAGAGCTTAGTTAAATACCGATAAAAGCTTAAAAGAAACTATAATCTATACTATAATAGACTTAGTATAGGAGGCTAATAAAGTATGCGGATTTTATAGCGAAGTATTCCCCTTAAAGAATAAGCTTTATTAATACGTTAAAGATAAATACCCCCTTAACTTTAACTAAGATATTACTATATAAAGACATAGCTTAGTATAGTAAGTAGTTATTTAAAAGTTATAAAGCGTTTAAATAGTTAAGGCTTCTTTTAATATTTAGCTATTAAACCTTAATAAGCTATTACGATTTACTTATATACGCTTACTAATTTATAAAAAAGAAGGGCTTAGTATAAGCATTAAGGCTTATATAGATACTAAGGCAGACTAAAGCCTTATTTAAGCTAACTTAGTAAAGACCTTTTAAGACATAACTATAAACTCCTTTTAATAAATTCTTATTTAAGGAGTAAGAAGGATAGCTACCGTTAAATAAGCGGAATTTACCGCGTATATATTAAGAAGGCTAAATAGTAGCCTTATAGTCGTAAAGGTAAGGATTAACGCATTAATAATAAAACGCTTAGCGGCTAATATATTACTTAGCTAAGACTTTTTAGTTCCTTATTAAGGGGACCTTATTAACTTTATATTAGTCTTATAGATCGGGGCTTATAAAAGGATTAAAGCTAAAGTTAAAATAGTTTAGCTAAAACTAATAATATATAAATAGGTAATCTACTTAATTACTACGATAATTTAAGCTAGTTTTAGCTACGCCTTACTTATATAGGTCTAGGCGCTGCTATTAAGGCGTAATATAATATTTTTCCCTAATAACCTTAAGCTCGCTTAGATAATTATATAGGATTATAAGAGCTTTATAGCGATAAACTATTTTAAGGAACTACTAGTACTCCGCTAAAGGTAAAAAGTAAGGATAATTACGGACTTTAATAAGCAGTTTTAGCTATATAAGGAGGTCGATACTACTACTCCCTTAGCGGAAGCCTTAATAGAAAATCTAAATAAAATAGACCTTACTAAGGACTTCTTATAAAAAGATCTTATAGCAAACTATAAACTTAAAATCGGCCGAACTAAGGACTTACTTAAACTTACTACTAATAAGGGCGTTTAAATCTATACTAAAGACTTAAAATACGTATTAAAAGTCTAAGATATCCTTTAATCGTTTCCCCGCTTTTAAAAAGATATAGGAGTAATATATATAGATAAATCCGAATATATATATATATTTTTAGTAAAAGGATAGCAATACTAATAAGTCGTATTAAGATTATACTTATTAAGCGATAAAGATAAGAAGGTAGTAAATACGATATTTAGCTAGCTAACTATATAAGGCCGATTAAAATAAGTTTACGGGCTAACCTTATTTATAGCGCCGGTATTTATAGTATAAAAGACGGTAAAAAAAAGGAAAAGAGATAAGTAATCGTAGACTTATAAGGGATTAACGCCGTTATTACCTTAAATGCTTACTTAATGCCCCTTTAAAGCAATATAATAAAACGCCTTTAAGAAAAGAAGTTTATTAATATAGTAAACGTATAATCGTTTTTTTATTAGTCCTTAGTTTACTAAGACTACTAAGAAAGGTTTATAGTTATAAGCTATCGCGGGCTAAAAAGATTACTAATAATACTTATAGGCTTAAAGAACTCCCCGGTATATATTTAAAAGTTTATCGATAACGTCCTTTATAGATACTAAGAATATATAGCGGCTTATATCGACGATATTATTATTTACTTTAATATAGCCGAAGAACACCTTTAATATTTAAAGGCTATATTCCGCGCCTTTTATGACCGTAATATTACTTTATTCGGATTAAAGTCCTTTTTAGTATACTAATCTATATAGCTCCTTAGATTTAAGGTAAACGCTATTAGCTTAATAAATATAAACGAACGTATATAAGCCTTAAGGGATATCGCGTTTTTAAAGAACCTTTAATAGCTTAAGAAATATATTAGTCTTACTAAGTAGCTACGCTATATAGTCTTATATTTCGCTAAGGAAGTTAACGTCTTATAAAAATAAAAAACTAAGCTACTTTAAGTAGGATAGGAAGAAGGAGTCCTTTTAAGGGGCTAAGAATAAGGTTAATACGCCGCGAAAGCCGCTTTTTAGCTTACTTTAAAAAAAGAAAAGGCCTTCGCAATTTTAACTAAGAAACTTACTAAGCTTTAAACGATTTACTACTTCGACCCCGCTTAATAACTATTTATCTAAATCGATATATCTTAAAAATACGGAGTAGCGGCTATAGCTTTTTACTTAAAAGAAAGTATAAATTAAAATAAAAAGACGCTACTAGCTTAAACTAAGGTCTAGCTTATCGTTTACTTAAGCCGCGCCTTTTAAAGTAAAGAACCTTAATATTAGCTTATAAAACTTAAAGTAGCCGGTTTAATATAAACAATATATAAGTTACGTATTATAGTACTATTTATAAGAACGCTATAAGTAGTTATCTTTACTAACTATATAAGTACTTATAAAATCGTATACTAAAAATCCTTATTCTTTACTAGTATAAAATCTAATAATAAGCTAGTCCTTACGTCTTAATACTTAAGCTAATTCCCGCTTAAAGTATACTATATCCTAAGCGTTAAAAACGTTATGCTAAACGCGCTTTTATGTTTACTACACTATAATAATAAGCCGGTATCCTTAAACTAAGAAGAGTAATTAAAATATATTTAAGAAGATAAGATAATAGACTGCGTATTTCTTTACGCGGAAGTATTAATCGAATTACCGCTCCGCTAAAAAATAATTAATAAATATACGGAGGATATATAGTAAGTAAAAATTATAGCGTAGCTTAGTAATAAAAACGGTATCCCCGGACTTTAATTTCTTAAGTCGTAAAGGTTACTATACTTTATAAAGAACAATAAACACCGGAGACTATATATCTTTAAGACTTACGCTAAGGAGATTGTTAAAAACGCCTACGCTAAATATTTATATACTAGCCGTATCTATATATAGTAAGATTTATCTAAAAGCTTCTTAATCTTATAGCTTAGTAAATATATAGGTAAGGTTATAAATAGCTACGATACTTACTACTATAACTAAACCGATTAAGGTAAGACGCTAAAGTAACTTATCCCGATTTAAAGCTTATTAGTTTTATATTATATAATAGCGATAAACTTTATTACCGGGCTCTTAATAATTTAAGCTAAATAATCCCTTTAAAAAGATCCTATAAGGAACTTTTTTAATACCTTATTAACTATAACTAATAAATTCTTAAAAATATATCTCTTTATTTTAAGTAATAATTAGTTTATAGCGGAAGATTAAGTATAAGCGTTATATACTAAACTACTCCGCGCTAATTTAAGGATTCCGAAGGGGATAATCTTTAACTAAGATATAAAGTTTACTTTAGTATTTTAGCGGACCTTATAGTAAGCCTTTAGATCGAAGCTTTTTATATTTACCGCTTAGTACCTTTAAACCGATAGCTTATTAAAAAGGCGAAACTAAACTATAAAAATTACGCTATAATTCTTTATTATTAATTTCCTTAACTTATATTAAACTAATACGCTAATTGCCCTTTAGTTTAGCCTTAATAATTCCTTCTCCTTAGTAATTTACGCGGCCTTTAATAAGCTTATTATAAGGATAAGAATAAATAATAGCCTCCGGTTTTTTAGTAACTACTTATACCTATAAAACTAAAAGGTCTTATAAAAAAAGCTAAGTTAGCTATTACTTATGCTTAAGCCGCTATAAAGGATAGATATAATAAGAAATACCGCCTGCTTAAATTTAAGCCTAGCGATTAAGTTTAGCTATAGCTTAGTAAAAGCTATTATATCGCGGATAGCAAACTAATAAAGCTTTAAAAAAGACGCACTAAGCCGTTTAAGGTTACCGCTAAAGTAAGATAGCTTATATACTAACTAAAGATAAAAAGGTCTCTTAATATCTATTTAGTTATTTTAGTAATATAATTATACTTAGCAGACAAGCTAGCTATATGCTTAAGACTAATTTAAGATAAAGGGATACCTTATTTAAATAAGTAAGAAGTAAAACGAATCTTATAAAGCTATATAATAAAGAAAGACGGCGGAAAGCTAAAAAAGGAGTTTTTTATAGCTTAGAAAAGCTAGCTAAGTAGCTATAACTTATAAGTAAATAAAAAAGCGGTCTTCTCGCTAAAGATTATAAAAGCCTTTAAAAAGGTATAAAAGGAGTTAGCTACTTAGGTAGTTTAGATAAGAGCATAATACGCGGCCTTTATAACTTAATATAAAACTCTCCGACTAAGAGAATTAAGTAGTTAAGCTTAAGCAAAAGACTTAAAAGCTACTATAAGTTATAATAAACTATAACTTACTATACTTAAGGTAATTAGCTATTTTAATAATAATATACCGCTATTTACCTTAAGTAATAAGGCTCTTTTTAGCTTTATAGTATACCTATTTAAATTCTCTTTACCGCCCGCCCTTTCCTTTTTCCTTTTTTCTTTTTATAACTATATTTCCCTTTACTACTAGCTATAGCCCGCTATACCTCGCTTACTTTTATATATATAACTATTTTTACCTTAAGCCTATAATCTTTATACTTCTTTTTTAAGTCTTTTTATTATTTAACGTCTCCTATAGCTAAAACTAGCTGTTCCGTATTTACTTTTTTAGCCTGCTTTTTTATTAGCCCCTACGCTTTTAATATAAAAGATATAAGTAAGCGCTTAAGCTTTATAAAAATAAGGCGGCTATTCTCTATAGCCTTAAGTCCTTTAATAAGAGTTTAAACCTTTAAGTTTAAGCTTTTATATAAACTTACGCCGCTTTTTATAGCCGCGCTTAAGCTAATAGATTTAACTTAAACTATAGTATTATAAAAGACGGCTTATACTACCTTCTTTAAATACTTAACTTAAACAACTTACCTCTTAGCCTTATACTATAGCGTAGTCTAAACGGCCGGTTTCGTAGTAACTTAGCTATACCTTCCGCTTAGCTCTTATTATTTAAAAGCCCTTACTGCTTATATATTTTTTAAGGTATAGCCGGAAATCTTTATTAATAAAATAACTAGCTAATACTTAACGCCCTTAAGTTAGCTAACCTCGCTATAGTCTTAAGATTTATAGTAGCTACTATAGCTAGCGGGAACCCGCTTTAGCTAAACGACTAAAATAATATCTACGCCGTCCTTAACTATATATTTAAGGCCTAGCTTAACTAGTTTATAGCCGGGTTTATAGCGGCGTCTTAAGCTACTATAGCTAAAACCCTATCTTACTTTATATACGGTTTAGCTTATACTATAAAATCCCTTTCTTAGCCTATAGCCGCTATAAGCCTTAAAAACCCGTTTAGTCCCGCTTAGTAAACGCTCTTTCCGCTTACCGCTATACTTAGCCTAGCTATATAAAGGCGTATAAGCGCTTTATTATAATTTATCCGCCGTTCTTCCTTAACTAAAAAAGATAGCAATAACTAGCCTCGCGATATATTCCGCCGCCTAATCTTATAAAAGCCGCTAGTTATAACTAACACGATCCTTAATAGGCCTAGCTTCGCGGGCCTATACTCCGGCAACGAGATTATAATAATTAAGAGTTTCCGTCTAGTTATAAACTACGTTAAGTTTAACTTATAAGCCCGTAAAAAGTCTAAACGCGACTTAACTTTAACTTAAGTAATAAAATTCTTAGGCTTCGATATTTACCTTATTAGCTATACCGACTACGCGCTTTATATTCTTATTTTTAAGGCCCTTTTTATAAAGAGGTTCTTTAAGACTATTAAGTATATTTAAAACCTTAAGAGTAAGGAGTTAGGTACTAAAGCTATTAAGGACCTTATTACCCGCTTTTAAGCGGGAATATAGATATTTAATACCTTAGTACTAACTATACTTAATAATATTAGCGGGATAGCCTACCCTTACCTTAATACCTTCTTAGTAGCTAAACGTATATTAGTTAGCGGAAAGGCGTAAGTAGTAGCGCTATATAAAAAGGATAATAAGTTAGAAAGCTTAGTAATAAAAAGTAAGGGATAACTATAATAGTAGTAGTAAGTAAGATATAATATCTTGCTTATAGGCGGCTAATAAAGCTAGTAAGTAAAACGGGAAATTTAGCAGAGGATTAAAAACGGCATAAGAAAAGTAAGTAGGATAATAATATAAGATAAGGCCTAAATAAAGCTAGTCTCTTATAATATATCCCGCTAAGGAATTTAAGCATTCCTTAGCGCGGAGACTCTTTATTACTTAATAAGGGCCTAAATATACGCTTTAAAGGAGAGTCGGAAAACTTTACTATAAGTTTTAGCTAAACGCGCTAATCGCCTTAATAAAGATAAAGACATATAACTAAATATAAAGTAAGGATCTAAAATAAAAGCCGCTTACTAACTATCTTAAGCTACCCGGCTACTATTAGCCGGATAGGCCGAAAAAGCTATCGGAAGGATAAAGATAGCGTACTACTAAGATAGTATAAAGACGCTATTATAAAGCTACTACTTAGCGCCCTCTTTACTTTATTTTTACTTTAAACTAATAAAGATATTAGCTTTTCTTTCTTACTTAAGGGAGTTAATATAAAATTAAAATAGCTATGCTTAAACTCCTTACTTTACTCTTAAAGAAGCCTTATAAAACCCCGCGATAAAAACGCTTAAAGCACATACTATAAAGGCTTACTTAAGGAGATACGATAAATATTACCGGTTAAACCCCGCTAAAGTCTTTAAGATATTACTATAAAGGGTTAAGAGCTTACTTAACTATAGTTTATAATATTTAACTATAGTTTACGATATCTTTAACTATAAAAGATACTATAAAAACTACTAAGCGGATTCTGCCGGTATCTTTAAGGGATATCTAAGGATTTCTATAGGATATCCTAACTATAGTTCGACCTATTTTTAACTATAAAAGCACCCCGGAAGATATAAGATAAACCTTATTACGATTTTTAAGGGATATCTAAGGATATTTAAAGGATTTCCTTAACTATAGTTTATAGTATTTTTAATTAAGCTTATACTTAGTTTATTAAGCGATTTTATAAGGAGATTTATAGTTTATCTATGTATTATAGATAGTATAGTTTAAGACCTTTAAAATTAGCTTAAAGAACTAAGTATAAAGTAGCTAGCTATGCTTTTAAGAATAAATAAGCTTTTTACTATTTTTAAACCCTTATATACGTTTATATATAGTAATTAGTCCGTTATACCGGCCTAACTAGTAGTAATTAGTCCGTAGTACCGGCCTTAACCGGCGGTAATTAGTCCGTAGTACTAGCCTTAACTAGCGGTAATTAGTCCGCGCCTTATCCCCTTATCCTTACGTTATAAGGCGTAGCACTACCCTTTATAAAGGATTATAAGCCCGCCTTATTATAAGCGCGGAAACGCCTTAAGTAACTAAGAAAAGATAAGCAAACGCCGTCGGCCCCGCTAGCTAAGGCCTAAGTAATAAGCACTAACTTAAGTAATATTAAGCGATATATAAAATAGCAGAGCGTATCGCTTTTAACTTAAGCTATTACCTTTTCTTAAACAATAAACTTTATCTTAACCCCTTTTATATAAAACTAAAAGTCCTTTATTAAAATATATAAAAGAGATATAAGTTAGTATATCTAGCCTTTAGCTACCGCGCTAAGTACGATATAATAGCGCTTTAAGAGGTAAAGAAAATATAAAGCTTTAAGGCCTTAGCTTTAAAAGGCGTACTATACCGGCTAGTTTATAAAGAGAGCCGTAACGCGATATACGTCTATAAAAGATATAATGCGGGGACGTAGATACTGCAGACCGGATACGATTAAGGAGAGATAACTATTAGTAATAGTATAAGGTTAAGGTCCTTATACTTATTACTAAAGGGAATACGGATAAGGCTAGCTAAGGCCTTAAGAGAAATCGATAGCTAAGGTCCCTTAGTTTTAATCGGGGACTTTAATATTTACTACCCGCTTTAAGATACTTATAATTAAACCTTTAATAAAGTAAAATAGTTTATTAAAGAAGCCGCGCGGCTTTAGCTTAAACTAGCTATACTAAGAGGCGAATATATACGGTTTTTTTATAGATATAAGGATATTATAATCGACCTTATATAAGCTATAATAAAGATAGTAGCTTAGTTTATTAGCTTAAACTTAGACTTTATAAGGTTTAATTATATCCTATAAGTAGTCTTATTTAAGATAGGTATAAGGCTAAGTAAGACGTTTACTATGTTAAAGTAAAAGAAGGCGGAGAAGAAAAAGGTTAAAGCGGAGGCGTTATCTTAGCTCGGAATATAATAGCCTACGCTCCGCAGCTTATAAGAGATTAATATAAAGATAGATAGCTTATACGACGACCTTAACTAAATCGCCCGCGTAATAGTGCTATATTAAAAGTAGGCGGTCTTAAGGGGGAACGCTTAGTTTACCTTAAAGGCGACTTAGGCTACGCGGACCGCGAAGAGGGCCCGAAAGCACTATAAGAGGCACCGGACTTAAGTAAATTAAGAGGCGATATAAAAAGCGGCCGCGGCTTAAAAACAAGCCGTGCGTAACGCGAGATAAAAGTATTAAAGGGATTTCCTTAAGAAGATTAACGCTAATAATACTAAGCTATAGAATATTAAATAGTAAGCGCAGCTATATAGCGGACTGCCCTTAAACCTAGTATACTTACTATCGCTAATTAGTAAAGGCTATAAGTATTAACTAACCTTTAACTTTAATAAGAAAGCTTAGCTTTTAGCGGAACGCTTTTTCTTAGCTAAAGCCGCGACGCTTCCGGGACCCCCCCGCCCCGCGGTTAATAAGGAGCTATTCGTTAAGTAGTATATCGACCTTATAAACGTATCCTAAGTAATAAGTAAGATAGCAAGCTTAAAGGCGGCGGGCTTAAACGGGATCCCGCTTAGCTTCCTTAAGCTTTATAGGCCGGCGCTCTTAGCTTAACTAGCAACGATCTTTATAGCTTATATAAAGACCTTATACTTTCCGGATTAGTTTTAAACCGTAAATATAATAGTGCTTTAAAAGCTAAGAAAGAAGCCTAAGGTATACTATACGGCCGGGGGGTAAAGGCTTATTTCTTTTTTACCGGCAATAAGTAAGGTTTTAAAATAGATTTTAGCTTAAAGGCTCGCGACCGTAGCGGAGGTAAATAAGGTCTTACTTAATAAGTAGTTTAAAAATAAAAAAGAGAGGTTTATAAAAGCGGCGATACTTTAAGTAATAAAACTAATATGCATAATATAAGCTAAAAAAAGGATCTTATTGTTTTTTTAACTTAATATTAAAGGAGCTTTTAATATAGTTAACTATAAGAAACTCTTAAAGGAGCTTACCCTTTAAGGCTACCTTAAGTAGCTTATAAAACTCGTATATAGCTTTATAAACAAGCGCTACTTAACTCTTTATTTCGATAGAAAAAATGCCTTTATTAGTATATATTGCTATTAAGGTCCTTTAAAGCTCGCCGCTATCTTTAATCCTATTTCTTTATTATATAATACCGCTTTATAAAAGGCTTAAAAAGCTAAAAAGGGTTTATATTATCGGTTTCGCTAATAATATAAATACCTTAGCGTCGGACTTAAGGAGGGTATAATAATAGCACGACTTAAGGCAGCTTAAAAAGTTTACGCCTTATAAGTAAAAGAGTTCGCGGTAAACTTTAAACCTTTAAAAAGCAAGCTTATTTACTTTATAAGAAAATATAAAGCGATTATAACCCTTATCCGCTTAAAGGCCGCGATAGTTATGCCGGTTTAAGACGCTAGGCTTTTAAGGGTATAGGTAAACTATAAGCTCCGATAAAAGGCATACTTTAATAAGCTATGCGCTAAGCTAAAAAGGCAGAACCTAGCTTTAATAAGAATCGCGGCGTTTATATAAAGGTATACTTTACTTAAGGCCCGAGAAGTTTATAGTAAAGTCGTTTAGTTCTTTATATCGTATACTATAGTTATATTTTATAAGATTACTTTAGCGGGCGGAAAGCTTTATAAGATAGCTATAAAGCTAGCGCGGGATTAAACCGCCTACTTTCGGATAGTTATAAGGGCTTATTAAGCTACCTTAGTTTACTAGCTTAAAGCCGAGACTTAAGTCCCGCCGATTAACCTTTACCTTAACTAAAAAATAGCTAATACCTTTAAGAGGCTAAAAGACTTTAGAATTTTAAACTAAATCTAACGCGCGTCCGTATTAGTAGCGAGGCTACTTTAATAGCGTAGATAACGACTAAGACGGCCTATACCCTTAAGGCCGCCACTTATAAAGGCACTAAAAGGGGTATAGTCTTAAGTTAAGACTAATAAGCTATAAGAGAAAAAAAGGATTAAGGAGATCTTTTATTAAGAGTAAGTAAAGCAGTAAAGCTTAAAAGAAAAGCTTATAAAGTAGCGCCGGACTACGCTTTACTTTACTAACTTCCCGCCTTAGTTTAATAAAGCTATAGCGCTTAACCGCTATAACGCGCTACTTAAGTACCTAAGCTTTACGAATAATTAAATATAAACTAAAGTAATAAGCTTTAAGGACTTTTTATTCTGCTATAATATACTTAAAGTAGTATCGCCTTTTTATAACTACGGGTAGCAATAAGATACTATTTACTATGCGATAATAAGTTATAAGCTTATTAGTAAGGCGAGGGCGACGCTATTATAGCGGCTTTATAATATAAGTAAGATACGGGCGAAGCTTTAAAAATAAAAGACGGTAGCTATCTTAATAAGATAGTTTTTAAGCTTAAGATACCTTTATTAATTCGACTTAATAATATAGCTATACTAAAAAGAAAGGATAAGGCACGCGGGGGCCTTAGCTATACTTTAGTTAAGGGGGGGCATATTTTTATTAAACCGCCCCCTTAATATAGCTTAAAGGGGATAACTTACTACTATAATAAACGCTATAAAGTACTAAAACGCTAAAACCTAAACCCCCTCTTATTAAGCTCGTAAGACCCTTAATAAGCTTAACTTAAGCTAATGCTTTAGCTAGTTCTTTAACGCTTCCCCCCCCCTTAAAAACGACCCCCCTTACTCCGCTTAAAGCTTAAGCTTATTATTATCGTCCCCGGTATTATGCTAAGACCCGCCGGATCGGGGAGTGCTATAAGGGCGCCCCGCCTAGCTATAACCGTAAGTCGGGGTAATAAGCGCCTTTCCTCTCCTTTACCCGCGCTTATAATAGCTTAAGGTCGTGGCGGGGGTAGATAAAAAGGGTATCGCCTTATTAGCGGCCTTTTAAGGCGTTTGCTTTAAGACCTATAAGGTGCTTAATACTAAGGAGGCACTAGCTATAGCGCGAGCGGGCGAGGGAGGCGGCACAAACTTAAGCTAAGTAAGGCGGCTTAGATAATATTTAGTTAACTAAGCTAAGTTAAGTATTATTAAAAAGCTAAGAAGGAGTAACCTGGCCTTACTATAAGTAAAAACCTAATAGTACTTAGGGTTTAAGCTAAGGTCTTTAGTCTCCCTTTTTTAGTCCGCTAAGCTAAAAGTAAGGGCAATATAAATATACTTTAAGGCAGCGTTTATAAGGTCGTTAGCCTTAAAAGCGCTACTCTTAAAGAAACTATAAGTACGCTTTTATATAGCTAAAGGAACGCCGCGGCTAGTTAAAGGGCTAAGGGCGGGTATAGCGGGAGTTAAAATAAAGTCTTCCTCTTTATTATTAATATTGCTAATATCGCTATCGCTATTACTAATATTAAAAATAATAAGGGTAGCGTTAAGGCCGGGCTAAGGGCCGTCCTTATCCTTAAGGCCCTTAGTATCGGCCTTCTTATCACTACCCCCGCTATCCTCCTTTAATATAATATAAGCTTTAATAGCTTTTCCTTTACCTTTATGCTTAAGCGCCCCCCGATACTTAAGCTTTTAAGTAAAAGCGGCGCGCTCTTAAGCATAAGCCTTAATAAGAGCCTTAGCTTAAGCCTTCTTTATAGCTTTAGCCTTAGCTTTAAAATCCTTTAAAATAACGGGGATTTTAAAGGGCGTAGGCTTAAGCGGGGCGAGGGCAGCACGGGCCCGCGCTAAGTCTTAGTTAAGTAAACGATTCTTAAGGGCGATATCCCGGCCCTTATAGCCGCTAAAGCTAAGATAATCGGCTACTATAAATATCGCATTTTTTATGCTTATTATAGTCCGGGCTATAAAGTAAACGGTTTAGTATATAACTATAATAATACTAATAAGCTTATTAGTAAACTTAGCGGTAGCCTCGTAAGCCGCGCGCGCGTTATTAATAAAACAGCTAAGGGTAAAGGCGAGAAGCTTAATATTCTTATTAAGCGAGGCTAGACTAAAAGCGGCCTTAATCGCAAGAGCGTAAGCTATAATAGCTCCGGTATATTGCCGAAGCTTTATTGCTATAAAGGTAAGCTTTATATATATAAAACGCTTAATAGGCCTATTAAACTTATATAACTTCTTTTAAGCAGCGTAAAGCCTATAAGCTACGTTCTTATTAATAGTAATAAGCTATAAAAAGGATTAGCTAAGTAGTAAGAGTAGATTTAATATAAGACTACTTACTTAAAAATAAAAACGGTTACTAAAAGTATAAGCGATATACGCTTTTATAAAGATAGCTAAAAGAGGGTTAGCAACGCGCGTTATATATACTTAAGCGGCGGATATAGCTTAAATATATATAAGCTTAGTTTTAGTAGCCTTAAAAAACTATAAGCATATCGTCGCTTAATAAACGGCCTATATATATATAATAAAAGATCTTATACTTAGTACTACGGCGAGTTTAAGCGTTCTTATTTTTAATATCCCGACTTAGTAGCTTAAAAAGAAGGCCTATATTAAGGTTAAAAAAGGTAAACTTTTTTTTAAGTATAGCAATAATAGTAGTAATAACTTAAAGATAGTAAAAAGACGGAGGTATATTAAAGGCGGGTCGGTAGATAGGAGATAAGCGCGTATAAGGGATAAGCGCGTTTTTAGCGAGAGAGGAAAAAGGTATATATAAGCGCGCGGCGTGTAAGAGGCTTTACCCTTAAGACCGCGAGTAGGATTAATAACTAAGCGGCGCGGCGCGAATATACAATAAGCTTAATTAAGAATATATGCGTATTATAAAGTGCCGAATTCTTATTAAAGGAGCCCGCTTTAGGCCTATTCTTTAAGGCCGCGCTACTTATAGCTAAGGCGCGGGACGGAATCCTGCTTACCCTCCCGCCCCCGCGTTAAAAGGGCGGCTAAAAGAGGATAAAAGATAGGCTACTACTTATACCTTAAGTCCGGAGCTTAAGGGCTCTAGGCCGCGGGCTACTTAGGTTAAAGGCGGCCCCGGCTTAGCTAGGCCGCGTTAAACTGCTTAGCGAGCGGGATATACTTATAGCGGAAGGCGTACCCTTACTTCTTTATATAAAGTTATAAGACCTTATATAAGGCGGACTAATCGCGAGAAAGGGGAGGTTTTACCTTAAGCACTCTAGTTTTTCCCTCCTATTTAAAAACATCGAATTTTTAAAAACTTAGATTAAGTCTTTAGTATAAACTTAATAATAATAATAACATGCTTTAATTAATATACTATGTAGGAAAACCGGGGCGTAATATAATAAAGTTACTTTATAATTATTAAAGGACTTACTTTATATTTCTTAGTTTTATACCGGTAATTTCCTTATTATAAGACGAGGACTTAAGTTATAATAAGTTCTGCGCCTTATTTTATTATAAAGTATAAAAGGTAAAAAGTTAATAAAAAAAGTTATTTATAAAAGCTAAGGAATTAAAAATATTAAGTATTTCTTTAAAAGTAAAAGACTTTTTAAAGGAGGAAACTTATTTTTATTTAGCTTTTAGTTAGTTTTTTTAATAATTAAAACTCTTTTTTAAAAACATTTTTTTAAGAAAAGTAAAAGTATAAAACACTTATTATTTATATTTAAATAGTCTTAAGTAGGTTTAATATAAAAAGCCTTTAAAAAAAAGCTTAAAGTTTAAAACTTACTATTTTTACCTTATTGTTTTTCCTTTAAGCTAAAAGCAGTTTTTTATAATACAGCTCTTTTTTATAATTCTTATAAAAAGCAAATTTCTTTTAAAAGGATTTGCTAATAAGAAAAAGAATCTTTTAAAGCCTTAATTCTTTTAAACTTATAAATTAAAAAGAAAAATAGTAATTTTAAAGTATAAGCTTTAGTATTATTTTATAAGGCTTAAATTGTTTTAGTTATAAAGGTAAAATAAGAACTACTTAAGCATTTTAATATCTAAATAATAGTTACTACCTTAAAAATCTTAATTTTTCAGGTATTTAGCTTATTAAAAAGCTTTATTATCTTCTTAAGGAATTTTTTAATAAAGGTATAGTTTTTAAAAGTAATATTAAATAATGCTTTTATTAAAAGAAAATTAAGAGTAAAATTTACTATGTTATAAAGAGCTTTTAAACTTTTTAAGCTAAATTTATAGTTATTTAGTATTTTATTTAGAAAAGAAGACTATTTTTAACTATTAAGAGTATAAGGGGAAACGTTTTTATAAATTTTATATATATATCTATAAAGACTGCTTTATAGACTTTTCTTAGATAAAAATAAACTTATTTTAAAGGACTAAAAAGAATAATTTTAAGAACCTTTTAGCTTACTAAATTAGTAGCTATTCTTAATAGATTTATTATATACTAGTTTTTCAAGAAGTATTTTAATACAAAGGTTAATAATAAATAAGCAAAAAATAAATAAAAAGAAGCTAAGAAGATATTAGTTAAAAAAGTAGTAATAAGGTGTAAAAGATAAAAGAAAAGTTATATTAAAAAAAGCGTTCTTTTTTTATAAAAGAAAAGATTTTTCAAAGGGTTTTTATTAGTTATTAAAATCTTAGTAGTCGATTAAAAATAAAAAGGTATAAGTAAGAAAAAGAAAAAAAACAGTTTTTAAAAAGTAAGCAGAAAAAAAGTATACCTCGTTTTATAAAAAAGGATTTTTAAAAGAGTCTTTTCTTACTTAATATAGTCTTAAAAAAGCGGTTTTAAAATTATAAGGGAGTAAAATATACTCTCTCGCAGCCTATAGACTAAATACAGCATAAATAACACATAACATAAATACGCTAAAATATATATTAAATCCGCTATACAGTTCTACATACTATACAAATTTCTTTTTATTATTCCACCCACACATAAGCAAGATATAGGCAGATTAGGAAGAGGTGTATATGAGACTATATGCATAATCCGTGCTAAGTCGCTGCGCCACCTCGTATTCCTTGCGGGATTAATCCCTAGGCTTACAAATATAATATTGACCTAACAACAGCTATTAGCCCACTATGCATAACTGCGCTAGATAGGGGGCTCTTTTTTAAATCACTTAAGTTACTTATAGCTTAGGAATTGTCTATATAAGGAAGCCTTCGTCCCCCCTTTACCTTAAATAGATTATTAACCTTATACATACACATCTTACCTATTTCTTTACCTTTTCGCATACTCTTTGCATCTCTATAATTGCCTTACTCGTAGCTACAAGCCTGCTCTCTTCTGCACCTATTTGCTCCTTAATTAAAATATAAAGTATAAAAAGAAAAAAAAGACACTTATAAACTAAGTTTAATAAGATATTAGGAAAATCTTAAATAAATACGCTTAGTGAGCGTAACAACGTGAAAAACAAGGAAAACTTTTACTAGAATTTTATAACTATATAATAGTTAGAAAAACATTAGTAAGAGTTTAGGTAAATCCAGCTTAAAAAGAAGCTAAGCTTTTAACTAATAAAAAAGCAAAATAAGCGTAGTATAAAGTAAGTAAAAAGCTAAAAGTAAGGGGATTATAAGAGTATTAAAAATATATAGAAATTTTAAGAAATAGCTAAGGTATATATATATAAAAGTTAATAATCTAATTAAAGTAAAAAGAATATAAAGGCTACTTATTATAAATAGTTCTTAAGCTATAAATAACTTAAGCGATTAAGAGAAAAGCACCTTTTTAAGCACGACTTTATATTATAAACTTATAGCTAATATTATCTTAGTAAGCTTCGCGAATTATTCCGTAAAAAATATTAAGTAGCGCGGCAATTAAGTATAAATCTTAAAGTCCTTAAAGATCCTACTTATAGTCTTTATATATACTTTTTCTTAATTTACTTAAATTTTATATAATATAAAGCAGAGAATATATATAATATATAAGAATATATCTCGAATTTAATATATATTTTATTATATTAATATTATTTACTACTTATACTATACTAAGCTTATAAGCTATAAGAAAGTATATTTTATATTACGGAATTTAAACGGCTATGCTTAAATTCCTTACTTTACTCTTAAGGAGCTTTATAAAACCCCGTAGCGGGAACGCTTAAAGCACGCGCTATAAAAGCTCGCTTAAAGACATATAATAAACATTACCGGTTAGACCCCGCTAAGGTTTCTAAGATATAATTATAAATACTTTAAAGCTTATTAAACTATAGTTTATAATATTTCTAACTATAAAAGATACTATAAAAACTACTAAACAGATTCCGCTAGTATTTTTAACGGATATTTAAGGATTTTTATAGGATATCTTAACTATAGTTTAGCTTGTTTTTAACTAAAAAAGCACTTTAAAAGATATATAATAAACTTTACTACGATTTTTAAAGGATATTTAAGGATATTTCAAGGATTTCCTAAACTATAGTTTATAGTATTTTTAACTAAGCTTATATTTAGTTTATTAAGGAATTTTATAAAGATATTTATAGTTTATTTATATACTAATAATAAATAGTAGGATAGTATAGTTAAAGATCCTTAAAATTAGCTTTAAAGATTAAGTATAAAGTAGCTAGCTATATATTAAAGAAAAGATAAGCTTTTTACTATTTTTAAACCTTTATATACGTTTATATATAGTAATTAGTTTATTATCCTAGCTTTAACTAGTAGTAATTAGTTTATACTTTATCCCTTTATCCTTATATTATAAAGCATAGTAAATAGTAATAATTCTTTTCGCGTAGGTTTTATTTTTAGAAAAGAAAGTAAACTTATAAGATTATATACGAATAAGCTTCTTTTTAGCGTATATAATAATATAAGTATATATAGCTTTTAGCTACTAGCTTAATAAATTATAGAGGTCTTATCTTATAAATAATAAGGACGTTATTATCTTTCCTTTTTAAGCGGTATTTATTATAAAACGTAAAATATAAGCGTTTTAGCTACTTATATATCGTTTTATAAAATATAAGTATATAGATAATAATTAATATCTTAACATTTAATTAAGGCCGGGGTAAGACTTTTTAGTAGTATAATATTATTATACTATTTTTATAGTAAATAGTAGTAATTTTTACCTCTTTAAAATAAAATACCTTTAATATCCGCTAAGCTAAGAGCGACTATATTATACGATTAATTACTTATCTTATAAGAAGTTAGATATTAAACGATATTTTCTTTAAGAAAAAGCTCTTATTAGTCTTTAAGTCTAACCTTAATAATAAGTATTATTTTTTAACGCGCTTATAACTAAACTTTAAGATAAGTAAGCTATAAAAGTAAAAAAGGCCGCGGCTTACTAAGTATACCGGTTTAATAATATCCTTTACCCTTTTTAAAGTATTATATTACGATAGCTTATAAAGCTAAATAGGATATAAAACGAGTCCTACTTAACTAAGCTTAAACTCCCGCTTTTTAAGAGGTAATTTACTTTTAAAATACTAATAAAAAATAAACTATAAAACGATAAAACTTATATAACTAAGTAAACTAAATTCAGTATTACTTTAACGGATTAATTATCCTTTAATTAAAAAAAGTAAAAATAAGCTAACTTTAAGTCCTTTTTACTTCCCGCTTTTTAAACACTTTTTAGATTAAGCCGGCGATAAAACTACTTTTCCCTTAAGATAATAAACTTAGCGGATACTTTTACTATATGCTATTAATAAAGTTTAGTTTATAAGCTTAAACTAAAAATCTACTTTAAAGAATACTTAGTAGTTTCTTAGTTTAGTATTAATATTTAGCCTTATTTACTATAACCGCACTAACTAAAGTGTTTTTTTAAGACTCTTAATTAATAAAAATAAGCCTTTTATACTTAAGGCTTTAAAGTATACTAGATTTTAAAACGCGTATAAGATAAAAGGTTAAGTACTTAGTAAAAATATTAAGACTAAGACTTTAATAATTAGCGATAAAGATATAGTAAGAAATACCTTTAGCGGGCTAAACCTATTTATACTAAGTAAATAGATATTAAAACTAAGTATAGCTTTAAGCCTTTTAATACGAATAGTAGTAATATTAAATAAATAATTCCTTAAACTTTTTTAAGTATTTAAAAAAGAAAACGCACTTACTAAGCCTTAAGAAAAACCTTAACTATAAGCTAAGGATATAAAGAGATTTAACTTATTTAGACTGCTAAAAGTATCTTTTAACGAAATCTAAGAAGATAATAAAGCTAGTATGTTTTATAAAGTAAACCGTTTTATTAACTTTATCCGCCGGAATACTAATAAAGGCAAGGCTTATATAAATAAGCTAGCTATTTAATTGCTTTTTGTTTTTTAAGGAAGCGCGGTAAAATAGTATTTCGGAGACCTCTTTAAACTATAATAAAATAAACTTAGTAAGCTTAATATAAGACTAAGCTAATAAATCTCCGCTTTATAAAAACGGTTTAAAATCCGCTTAAATAGAGCGATATAAGTACTTAATAAAGAACACTTTACTATTAAAGATATAATAATAAAGTCTAACTTTAAGTCTTAGATACTATACTTATAATATAAAGCTAAAGCCGCGCTTTATTAGCTAGACTACTTAATTATAGTAATCTACTAAAAGCTAGACGTTTATCTATAAAAATCCTAATATTATTTAATAAGAAACAAGGATATTAATAGATAAACTAATAAATATAAAGAAATTCTTTTTTAGATATAAGTTAAATATACTTAAAGATCTTAAAAGCACTTATTAGCATAAAAGAAATAATCTTACCTTATAAAAAAGTAAGACTTAATTAGCCGTACTATATATATATGTAAAGGATAGTTTAAGACGCCTTAGCTATCTATTAAGGGCTTATAAAAACTATAAGTTATATTTTTAAACCGCTTAGCTAAGGCGGATATATTATAAGCTTTATAGCGTTTACTAAGTAAAAGGAAAAACTTATTTAAATAGTTAATAATATAAGCTAAGGTCTTTTAGCTTAAAAGAAAAAGGACTTTTAAAACTATATGCTTACTAATATTAAGGATAAACTAAGCATACTTTATAACTAAAAAAGGAACTATAATAAATATTAATAACTATTTAATAGAAAAAGAATATTATATAAAAGGAGCTTAAATAAATACTAATAAAAGATTAAAGAAACCTATAATTTATACTATAATAAACTTTGTTTAAGAGGCTAATAAAGTATATAGATTTTATAGTAAAGAATTCTCCTTAAAGAATAAACTTATTTAAAATATTTAAGATAAATACCCCTTTAACCTTAGCTAAGACGTTACTATATAAAGACATAGTTTTATATAGTACGTAATTATTTAAAAGCTATAAAGCGTTTAAATAGTAAAGGCTTTCCTTAATATTTAACTAATAAGCCTTAATAAGCTATTATAATTTACTTATATATACTTATTAGTCTATCGAAAAGCAAGGCTTGAAATAAGCATTTAAGCGTATATAAATACTAGGGTAGATAAAAGCCTTATTAAAGCTAACTTAGTAAAGACTTTTTAAGAAATAACTATAAACTTCTCTTAACGAATTCTTATTTAAGAAGTAAGAAAAACGGCTACTATTAAATAAGTAGAATTTACTATATCTATACTAAGAAGGCTAAATAGTAGCCTTATAATCGCGAAAGTAAGGATTAGCGCTTAAATAGTAAAATATATAGCAGCTAATATATTACTTAGCTAAGGTTTTTTAGTTCTTAATTAAAAGAACTTTATTAACTTTATATCTATCTTATAAATCGGGGCTTATTAAAAGATTAAAGCTAAAGTTAACATAGTTTAGCTAAGACTAGCGATATATAAATAGGTAATTTACTTAGCTACTATAACGATTTTAGCTGATTTTAGCTACGCCTAACTTATATAAGTCTGGGCATTATTATTAAAGCATAATATAATATTCTTCCTTAATAACTTTAAGCTTACTTAAACGATAATGTAGGATTATAAGACCTTTATAGTAATAAACTACTTTAAAGAACTATTAATACTCCGTTAAAGCTAAAAAGTAAGGATAATTACGGACTTTAATAAGTAGTTTTAGCGATATAAGGAGGTTAATATTACTATTCCCTTAGTAAAACTCTTATTAAAAAACCTAGATAAAATAAATCTTATAAAGAACTTTTTATAAAAGGATTTTATATACTATAAAGAAATAGTATAATAATACTATACTACTAAAAGGTCTCGCCCCGGCCTTAGTTAAAGGTTAGGATATTAATTATTATTATTATACTTATATCTTATATACTAATATATAAGTAGCCGGAACGCTTATATCTTATATTTCGTAATAATTACCGCCTTAAAAAGAAAGATAATAACGTCCTCGTTATTTATAAGATAGGACCTCCCCGGTTTATTAAGCCGGTAGCTAAAAGCTATACACGCTTATATTATTAAGCGCGCTTAAGGGGAGCCTATTTTTATATAGACTTATAGGTCTACTTTTTTACGTAAGAATCGAACCTACGCTAAAGGAATTGCTACTCTTTATTATAAAGAAATAGTATAATAATACTATACTGCTAAAAGGTTTCGCCCCGGCCTTAATTAAGGGTCGGGATATTAATTATTATCTATATACTTATATCTTATATACTAATATATAAGTAGCCGGAACGCTTATATCTTATATTCCGTAATATTATAGCAAACTATAAGCTTCAAATCGGCTAAACGTAAGACTTACCTAAACTTATTATTAATAAAGGCGTTTAGATTTACGCTAAGGACTTAAAAGACGTGGTAAAACTTTAAATTTCTTTTAGTTATTTCCTTTCTTTTAAAAAGATATAGAAGTAGTATATTTAAATAAGTCTAAATATATATATATATCCTTTTAGTAAAAAGATAGTAATATTAATAAGTTATATAAAGGTTAGATCTATAAAGCAATAAATATAAAAAGGTAGTAAATATAATATTCGGCTAGCTAACTAAGTAAGGATAACTAAAATAGGTCTATAAGCTAACTTTATTTATAGCACTAGTACTTATAGTATAAAAAATAGTAAATAAAAAAGAAAAAAGAATAAGTAGTTATAGACTTATAAAGAATTAACGCTATTATTACCTTTAACGCTTACTTAATACCGCTTTAAAGCAATATAATTAAACGCTTTTAAAGAAAGAAGTTTATTAGTATAGTAGATATATAATCGTTTTTCTACTCGTTTTTAGTTTATTAAGACTATTAAGAAAGGTTTTTAGTTATAAGTTATTACGGGCTAAAATTTTCGCTAGTAATACTTATAGGCTTTAAGGACTCCTTAATATACGTTAAAAGATCTATCGATAATATTTTTTATAAATTCTAAGAATATATAGTAGCTTATATTAATAATATTATTATTAACTTTAATATAGATAAAAAACACCTTTAATACTTAAAGGTAGTATTCTACGCTTTTTATAATTTTAGTATTACCTTATCTAAACTAAAGTTTATTTTAGTATACTTATTTATATTACTCTTTAGATTAAAAGTTAACGCTATTAACTTAACAAATATAAATAAACGCGTATAAGCCTTAAAAGATATCGTGTTCTTAAAAAACCTTTTATAGCTTAAGGAATAAATCGGCTTTATTAAGTAGCTACGTTATATAGTCTTATATTTCGCTAAGGCAGTTAATATTTTCTAAAGATAAGGAATAAAGCTACTTTAAGTAAAATAAAAAGAAGGAGTCCTTTTAAAGGGCTAAGGATAAGTATAATATACTACGAAAGCCGCTTTTTAGCTTACTTAAAAAGAAGAAAAAGCGTTTATAAATTTAACTAAAAAACTTACTAAGCTTTAAACGATTTATTACTTTAATCTTACTTAATAACTATTTATTTAAATTAATATATCCTAAAAATATAAAGTAGCAGCTATAGCTTTTTACTTAAAGAAAGGTATAAAATAAGATAAAAAGACTTTACCGGTATAAACTAAGGTTTAGCTTATTATTTACTTAGGCCGCGCCTTTTAAAGCGGAAAACCTTAATACTAGCTTATAAAGCTTAAAGTAGCCGGTTTAGTATAAGTAATATAATATAATAGGAGGGGTTGCCGTTATACTAATAGACAAAAGTCCGCTAGTAACACCTAACGGTATTACTGCCCCTTACGCTAGCTTTATAAGGCGACCGCACTACTAGTCCTATAAGGCACCCCCCGCCTAGCTGCCAGCCACCTTATAACTATCCCCCCTCTATAGTAGCACGTCCTCGGGCTGCTAATTTAATTAACACGCTTCCGAGCGCTTGCCTATAAGCCCCGGTTCCCGTAAGCAAGGATACCCCAGCTAACGCGGGCTCCTAAGGCCTAGCGCGCCGCGCCCTTTAGTCTTTTGCAGTCACCCGTAGGCCTAGCTGCCCGACGTCTTAATGCGCCTTAGGTCTTATGCCCCGCTCTGCCGCGCGCCCGTCACGTGCTTGCCCTATTAGCTTAACGTAGCCGAGCCGGTGCTATCCGTCGCCCGGTCTCGAATA
>JAPEBW010000707.1:0-41418 GCA_027405785.1 Ophiocordyceps robertsii
CACCTTTAATAAGTTATAAAAAAGCTACGCGCGGCGTAACTATTTATAAAGCTATTTAAATATATATTCTATTAGCAATTAGTTAAGTTCCTTAGTTTTATTTTATTAGTTAATAGGATATTAATAGATCCTTAATAGGTAGAAGCAATCGCTAAATAGCTAGCACTTAATACTTATTAAGATATTTAAGTCTTCCTTAGGTTCTATAACTATTACCGTCGTTTTATCTACCGCTACTCCTATATAGTAGTACCTCTTACCGTATTACTAAAAGGTAATAATAATAGTAAAAAGCTAAGGAAAGTAAACCTAAACGCGACCGAATTTGCAGCGTTTTAGTCCTTAAAGGACGTATTTACTAATATACCCCTACTTTAATACTACGACCTAAAGAGGTATACTTAAATTAAAACCGATATATTATAATATATAATAGCGGGCATTTTATCCTAGCTTAACGATAAGGGTCGCTACTACTTAATTATATTTTAGTTAAAAAAGTTTACCGGGGCTAAGTTAAACTACGGAGTCCCGGATTAAGAACTATTTACTATTATAAAGTTATTTAAATACTAGCGACACTATATCGAAGGAGCCGCGTAATAAGTAAAGGTCTTATCTAACTATTTTAACCTTTAGACGTTTATATACTAAACCTCCCTTAATCGGAGATAAGCATAATAGTATATATACTTAGCGCTATTCGACTTTATAATTAAGTATAAGATAGGGAAATTAAACCTAGCTAACGCACCGTTAAGAATGCTTAGATATAAGGGCGAGAAGCCCCTATCTATAAAGTTACTACCGGAGCTTTAGTTAAAGCTAGCACCGATAAATTATATAACTATTAATAATCCGTAGAGGGATAATAAGAAGTCTTTATAAGCAAAAGAAAGCTTAACCTTAAGCTAGTATAAGTATAGCGAGTTGCCTTTATATAAGGAAAATATATAAGCTCTTATATAGCGAACTACTACTAACTTAAGAGCAGACCTTAAGTAACTAGCTATATAGGCTAAAAAGAGAGCTAGTTATAAATAGCTACTCTTAAGAAAGACTATAAGGGATATAGCCTACGGCCTTTTAGTATATACTATAGAAGTTCTTAATACTTTACTAGAATTGCTAAAACGCACTTAAAGCGAAGATATAGTAATTACTTAACGAAAAGCGACTAAAGACTTCTTAAAAGAGAAGTGTCCTTAGTTATTACGACTAAATAGATTACTACTATAAAAAGGACGAATCGTAGTACCTTTTAATACTGCTTTATAGTAAGAGTTAATATAACTTTACTATAACGACCTATTAATAAGATACTTTAAAGGCCGACGAATAGGTAAATTACTATTAAGGAATTTCTACTAAGAGAATATAGTAAGGGATATTAATTAATATATCTAAGAATACCTAGTATATTAAGGCGCCGTATTAAGGAGGTATCGCCCTTACGGCGCTATATAATTATTACTATACCCCGTGCGACTATAAGAAGAACTATTAATAGACTTTACTATAAGTCTGCTAAAAGTATAATATAAAGGGCGAGAAGTTAACGTAATACTAATAATCGTAAACCGATATACTAAGTATTACCTCTTTATTCTATATTTTAAGATAATAAACGCGCTTAAGCTAGTAAGGGCATTCTATTATAACGTTAAGTTAGTATATAGGCCTTTAAAGGGCGTAATTACGGATAGAGGATTACTATTTACTAATAAGTTTTAGTTAAACCTATATTTTATCTTATAAGTAAAACGTAAGTTATTAATAGCGTTTTACCCTTAAACCGATAAGCAAACGGAGCGTATAAATTAAGTAGTGCACTACTACTTAAGATACTTTATAAATTTAGAATAGATAAACTAAGCGTCCTTTCTCCGGGTAGTATAATTTGCGTATAATAACGCAACTAATACTACTACCGGGCTATCCCTTAATAAGGCCTTTTTTAGCTACTAGCTAAACTTTTATATTAACGTTAAGGATAATATTATAAAGGGGGAGGTGCCCGAAGTAAGAGTAAGAATTAATAAGCTAAAAACTCTATAATAACGACTTAAGGAATACTAGTAAAAGGCTACTAAATCGCAAGCGAAGTACTACGACTTTAAGCACTAACTACTTTTACTTAAAGTTAGTAACCTTATTACGCTCTCTATAAAGAATTTACGCCTTAAGGATAAGAAAAGGAAGCTATCTCCTAAGTATATCGGGCCTTTTCGGGTACTATAAGCTATTAAGAAGCAAGCTTATCGTTTAGCTCTCTTAGATAAGTACTTACGTATATATAATATATTTTATATTAGCTTATTAAAACCTTAAAAGGAAAGGCTAGGCGATTAAGGAGGCGCTAAATTATTAACGATACCTAACCTTTAAGATAAAGAAGGCGAATAAGAAGTCTAAAAAGTACTAAATAAAAAACGCGTTAAAGGTAATACCTTTTTCTTAGTTAAGTAAAAAGGATAGCTAGTAAAGTATAATTAGTAGGTTAATACTAAGGATATAGCGAATAGCTAAGCACTTATTAGCGAATACTCTACTAACCTTACTAAGAAAAAGAAGAAACGCAAAACTAAGTAAAGGCTAAGACGCTAAGGGCGTAAGGATAACCTACTTATTAAGTTACGATCCCTTACCGACTTAGTATTAATTCGCTACCGATTAACTATATCCTTAGTTAAAGTAACTATTTATAAATTAGTAAAACATAAAACGGGGAAGAAAAGCAAGTAAGAGTAAATAACTAAAAGAAAATATAAAGCTAAGCTAAGTCCTCTTTAAAACGATAATAATAAAGGAAAGAAACTATAAGCTAAGCTATTACTACCTTATATTATTAATAAAGGAGAGATAAAAGAAAGATAAAAGAAAAGATAAACCTAAACCGTCCTTTACTTACGTCGATACTTTACCGGTATTGCGGGAACTTACTAAATAGTCCCCTTATTTATATCGGTTAAGGAGGGAAATATCGGTATTCCCCTCTCCTTTATTAGCTATATCTTAATTAGCATAGCACTTACCTCCGCCTTTATAATAAGCAAGGTATATTGCTAAGACGTATAGCCTATATTGCTTATAAGTAGCTAAAGTTTTAACCGTGCTTCTTAAGCACAGTACTCCGGATTAGCTATATCGATACTAAAAGGCGGCGCTAAGGTTAACCAGGTAAGTAGCTCGCGCCGCTTATCGATAAGCGTGCGATAGTCGCTACGCTAAGACTAAGAGATCGTTAGCTAATTGCTAGTATATTAATCGTATATTAATTACTATCGTGTCCTTCTTAGTACCTATAATACCGTTCTCCTTCCGATAGGTTATCTCGGTAATATTAAACGCTTTATAAAGATACTAAGCCGTTATAGTAAGATAGCGGTAAGCCTCTTCGCTAAATATAAAGGCGTTATTATCGCTATTATCGTCCTTAAAGTCGGTATTATTAATATTAAGCATATTAAGCTCCTAAATATAATTAAGTATAGCGACTATATCGGCACGGTCGCCGGCTATAAGTATAGCCGCTTATATAACGATTAGCTAATAAATAGCGATAACGAATTTAATTAATAGTTATAATTAATTAATAATATACTTAATCGTAAGTAGCCGTACGCCGATAGCACTACTCGCACCTCGATAAGGTAACGCCGGAGAAAATATACTTAATCTTTATAACCTTAATAGGCTTTAGCTTAAATGCCCGGTAAGCCGTAATAGCGGTGCGGAAATAATATATATACTAAGGTTTAGCGGCTATTACGCCGCTAGTATAGATAGCGCGGGCTTTAGCTTTAGACTATATGCGTTTCGCCCGCAAAACGATAAGGACGTTAGCCTTACTATTGCCCGTATTAATTTAAGCCTTATTATCGCTATCGCTATCGCTACTACCCGTTATATTAAGCTACTTTCCTTTAAGGGGAGGTATAATAAGCGGAGCATCGCGGCTAGGTATCGCTAGTATCTTAAGGCTTAATTAGTTTTATTACTACTACTACTCTTAAGGAGTAGTATTATTATTAGTACTATTAGTGCTAAGGATAAAGGACTTACCTTATACTTACTAATCGTTAGTAAGCGTATTAATAGCCTTATCCTTAAGGATAGGCGTAGGGTTAAGTATAGGCACCTCTTTAAGAAGTGCTCCCTTATTATAAGGTAACGGCGAGCTAGGCGTCTCCTTAGCCTAACCCCTCTTAGTACTAGTGCCGGCCTTTTTAGCTAAAGGAGAGTTAAGGACTTAAGGAGAACCTTAATCGCGATTACGATGCTTTAAGGGCGAACCCCCTAAGAGTTAATGCTATATTTAACGTAGGAAATCGGCGCGCTTATTAATTAAGCGCGGCTTTAAAGTACGAGGTATATTAGCGATAATAAAGAGGTATAGAATATATATTAAATAGGGAGCGAAAAGGTATAGAGGACTTAACGGTAAATAATTATAGAAGAGTTAAAGAGGGGAAGAAAAACAAAAGGTATAGGAATACGCACGATAAACTTTTAACTAGTGCGTTGCTACTAATATACGGGCGCAATACCTATAATTGCCTAAGGGCAATTAACGTTACTATAACCCCGTATATAACCTCGCGTATCTAACGCTATATTTAATTATATACGACTACCGGGCGTATATACTACTATATCTTAATTATGCGTACTAAAATCCTTACGATAGTGCGTTTAATATACTCCTAATTAAATAGCTAAGGGCGTTTATTATAAGGGGGGGATAATTATAAGAATAGTACTAATAGTATAGGCTAACTAAGTGCGGGGAATACGCTAAGTAAGAAGCCCCGCTTTTAGTCCCGACTTAATAGGTAGTTAATAGGCCCCCGCGATTAAAGCTAGGAGACTCTCCTTTTTATAAGCTTTAGTCTTATAATAAAGTAAGTAGCTAAGCAATACTATAACTTATTGTACTATTTACTATCTTTACTACTTAATTAGTAGTACTGCGAGACTATCTCCTTATAATATAGGCTAACTACTTTTATTATAGTATACTTTTAGTATAAGTAATTAAGCTTTTAATAAGGCCTATTAATAGTATACTTCTTTATATTTAACTATACTTTATTGTTTACTTAAAGTCTCTTTATTAGTATATATAACTAGTTCGCTATCTTTTCTTATCTTACTTATAATGCGGCGATTACTATTTAAAGAAAGTTAATAACCTCTTTTATTATTTATATAAGGTCTTCTACGCCCTTTATATTTAATATAAGCGGTCCTTTTTTTATATTATTTTAATCGGCTTAATATCGTATCTATATATAGTAAAAAAAGGGCTTATACTTATTATTAATATAACTTAGTTATTAAGTGCCGCTTAAGTATAATATAGCTATACCCCTTAATTATCGTACTTATAGTAAATATATATATAAAAGTAGGCCTATACTTTTTAGTTCGCGCGCTTTATCGCCTTATCGGTTTATAAGTCGTAAGCTAAACTTAGTTTTCTTTAAACCTTAGTTTATTTATAAAATTCCCGCTAAAATTACCTTTTTTAGTTTATCTTTTAATTTAAGATAATAAACTTTAGTATTTTATAAAAGCAAAAGTAAGATTATAAAAACTTAGTAATATACGCTATTATTCTTATTATTAGTATTACTTTTAGTATTATCGCTTTTATTAACTTATTTATTATTACTTATAGGTTTTTTAAGCCCTTAGTCCTTATTAAAAGTAGCTTAACTATAAAGTTTATTATTAAGTATATAAATAGCTATATAAAGGGTGGTAATAGCTAAAAAAACCCTTTTTAAAGTTACCTTTAAATATAGCCTTTATTATATAGCCCGTAGTTTGCAATAAGCTAGCTTACTATTAATAATTAGCCCGGCTAAAAAAACTTTTAAGCTAGTATTATAAGTATCTCTTTATGCTTTAAGTATCTTACCGCTATTAAGTTATATATTTACTAAGCAATTAATACTTAAAGCTTATTTAGCTTTTCGTTCTCCCCCTCCTTAAGGTATTAAGCCTTACTTAGTACTTAAAAGTAGTCTTTAAAGTAAAGGCACCCTTTTATATTAATTATATACTTACTTACTTAAACCCTTAATTGCTATTTTAAGGTAAGCAATTTATCGCTATTTTATATTATTTAAAATACTACTTAATACTCCTTATCTTTTTATAATATTACTATTTATCGCTTTTTTATCTCTTACTTATTAAATATATAAGCTAATCGTGCTTATTCTTTAAGTATATCTTAGCTTAAGTTTAAGTTAAGTTTTAGCTAAACTCTGCTTTTATTCGCCCCGCCTTTATCCTAAGGTATAAAGTCGTCCGCTTTACTTATATTAGTAATTAACTTTATATTCTCCTTCTTTACTTATATTATTATAATAATATACTCTTTTTATATTAATTATTATAAGAAGTTTATATACTTACTACTAAGGGGGACTTAACGTCTTATTAATTACGCGCTATTTAAGATTATTTAAACTACGCGTCCTATCTCCTTTTTATTAAATACCCCTTTTCGCTTATCTTTATTATAGTGCGATAAAGCATTAAGTATTACCGCTAACCTCTTTAAGCGGTACTTTAATATAAAGTTATATAAAGCGAGCTTTATCGCTTATTTACTTTACTTTTTATTTAACTTCCTTTTTATTATAAAGTACTTTAAATTCTTATAGTTTATTAATACTATAAATATTAGTATATTATATAACTTTACCCTTTAAAAGTTTAGGTATTATATAATTATAAGCAACTCCTTATTTTAAGTTAAGTAGTTATACTTTATTATATTTAGTCGTTTTAAGAAAAAACCTATTAAGTATTATATTTTATTTAGTCTTACTTATATTAATATACTGCTTATCTTATACTAAAGGCAGTCTGCTTTTAAGTATATCTCTTTTTTAAGGTTATATAGCTATAATATTAATATATAATAAAATACCTCTTAAATAAATTTTAATTCGGCGTAATGCTTATCGGTTTATAAGAAAGTTATATTCTTTTTATAAAGGCTATTAAAGCACTATAAGGCCTTAGCGTAAAGCGGGATAAAGGTATAATAGTAATTCGTAAACTTAAAAAGGCTTTAAACGCCTTTTATATTCCTTAGCGCTTATTATATTTAGATAGCTTAAATCTTCTTTAAGTTATATTAAACCCTACCCTTAGCTTATATAATAAAACTTAAGTTCTTTCCTTTTTTTATTATAAAGTTATATTTTTACAGGGTTTAGTATAAGGCCTACTTTTTATAGCTTTTTAAGCACCTTCGCTACTTTATTTTAATAATTGCGGAGTAACTTTTAAAAGTAAATTAAAACGTTATTTATATACACTATAATAAACTTATAAAAGTAATCTTTTAGCACTTAGTTAATATAGTATTAAAAGATAGCCGGCGTTTTTATAAAGCTAAATAAGTATACTTACTATTTAAATAGTCTAAACTTTATTTAAAAGGCTATCTTAAACTGATAGCCCTCCGCAATTTTAATCTTATAAAACACTAAAATAATATTAAGTTTCGTAAACTAATATACCTTTATTAATATCCTTAGTATTTCTATAATTAATAGTAGCTTATATTAATCTTTTTTTATAATTATATTTAAGGCTTAGTAGTTATAGTAAAAGTATAAGCGGCTATTAGCCTTCCTTATAAATAATACCGGCGCCGTTATTAATAAGCTGCTTAAGCGGATAAGGTTTACTTTTAGTAACTCGTTTAAAGTCTTCCGAAAGATAAGGAATTCTTCTTTTAATATATTGTAAAAGAGCTCTTATAGTAGTAGCGGTTCCTTACCGTCCTTATTTAAGGTAAGGTAGATCTTATAGTCTATACTTAATTAAAATAGGGGCTATTTAAGCGCCTTTATAAGTGCGAAAAGGTTTAGATAAGCTTATAGTACTTAGGCCGGGATATAGTCTGCTAAGTTAATAGGCGTCTTTAGCTAAAAGGCTCTTTTTATATCTTTTATTATAACTACTTTTATATTAAGCGCTTATTGTTGCTTTTAGCTATCTTTTTAAGCCTTTTTTTATCGGCACTCCGCCGTAAAGATAGAGGCACTTACTAGCTTCGCTTCTTAAATATTTACGATCTTTACAGCTTCCTTTAATTCTTAAAGGCCGATTTAAATCCCCGCTTTTTTATACTAAATCCGGTCCTTTTTAGTATTATAAACTACTTTATTTTTCTTTATCTACGATCTCCTTAAAAATATATTATAGCTTAACTTTAAGATTATATAGGCGTATATTTATTTTAAGTGCCCGTTTATCTTTATCTTAAATACTACGATCTCTTTTATTTAAAGCGTTAGTACGTCCTTTAAAAAAGGCTATAGTAGCCTTCTTATAATAAATACCTTATTCTATTAGTAATTTTTAGTACTAAAAGTATTAATATTTAGTAAAGTAAATATTACTAAATATAAAAGAGTAACTAATAAAGTAAATACCGCTAGTTATAAGTTATAACTATTAAAGTAAATACCGGTAGTTATAAGTTATAACTATTAAAGTAAATACTAGTAGTTATAAGGAAAGACAATATAACTTAATAGTTAAAGACGGCTAGTATTAGCTATAAGCAGTAAAAGCTAGATATACTTATATTTAGGTTAGGCTAGCTTTGTTTAGTAATAGAATTAATATTAAATAAATCGACCGATACCTTATATAATCGACTAATACTTTATATAGAGCTAAGGTAAGAGGCCTTTCTTTAAAAAAGAATAGAATTTTATAAAAGGTTTTAAGATAAGGATATTTAGTTTTATAGGCTAGTTATAAGTAATAGAGCGTATATTACTTATTACTAGTAATAAAGATAGCGTAAGCTATTTTTATTAGCTTAAAAAGTAGTTTAGTAACCTTATAAGTTATACGAGGTATAAGTTATAGATTAGTATATAAAAGCATATAAAAGCAGATAAAAGGAAAGCCTTTTAGTAGCCTTAAAAAGGTATAAAAAGATGTCTTTCTTCCTCCTTTCCTTAACTTCTTTCCTTTACTTTTTTCTTTTTCTTTAGCTAGTTTTAACTTAAGAAATCCGTATAATAATATACCTTTACTTTATTTAGTTTAAGGATTAGCACTAAGTCTTCTTCTCTCTTTTTAGCTTGTAAATTTAAATTAGATAAATTATACGGATTCACTTCTTATATAAAAAACAATAAGGGTTCCGCTATACTAAATTCTATAAAATAAATAACTTAAATAAAACGTATTTAAGGTTATTAAAAAAATATATTAATAAAAACCTATAAAAACGTTATATTAAAAAGTCTAAATTAAAATATTTAGCTCTTATACTATTTGCTTTAAAAAATAGTAAAGACAAAAAAAACACCTAACTTTATATTAATTTTAAAGAGATAAAAAATAATATAATAAAGGACAAAACTCTATTACCTCTTATAAGTAAAATAAGAGATAGATTAACTAATAAGTAGTAATATATAAAAGTTAACCTTAAATCTACTTATAGCTAAATACGTATTAAAGAAGGAGACGAATTTAAAATAGCCTTTAAAACGCGATATAAAGTTTATAAAAATTTAATTATGCCTTTAAGACTAACTAATATACTAATAACCTTTTAAAAGAGAATTAATAGTATATTAAATCCTTATTTAGATTATTTTTATACGGCTTATTTAGATAATAATGTTATATACTTTAATACGCTAAAGCAATACTATAAAGAAGTTAATATAGTGCTAAAAGTATTAAGAAAAGCTAGCTTATATATTTTTCTTGAAAAATATAGCTCTTATATATAAGAAGTAAAATTCCTTAGGTATATAATTACTCTTTTTTATATAAGGATAAACCCTTAAAAGATTTTTATTATTAAGGATTAGCTAATTTCTATTAATTTTAAGGGAATCTAAAGCTTTATAAGATATATAAGTTATTATAAGAAGTTTATATTAGACTTTTTTAAGATATATATACTGATTTTATTTCTATTAAAAAAAGCTAAGACGGACCCTTTTAAGTAAAACTAAAAGGTAAATAAAGCTTTTAGAAAAATCAAAGGATTATTTATTAAAGAACTAATATTAAATACCTATAATATAAAGAAGCCGTTAAAGTTAAAAACAGATACTTTTTATTTTATATAAAGCGTATAGCGAAGCTAGCGCAATAAAAACAATATTCTTAAGCTTATAGCGTCTTTTTTAAGGAAGCTAATAGGTATTAAGATTTATTACCTTACTTATAATAAAGAATTCTTAGTAATTATTTTTACTTTTAAAGAATTTCGATACTATATTTTAAGGAAAAAATATAAACTTAAGGTTTATACGGATTATAAGAATATTAGTTATTTTACTACGATATAGCAGTTAAATACTAAGCAAATAAGATAGGCTAAATTTCTTTTACAAATTAATAATAAGATTATTTATAAGAAAGGTTCTAAAATTAACTAAGTTAGTATAATTAGCTAATACCCGGACCTTAACGATAAAAAAGAGCCTAATAAAAAGACCTTATTATTTTAAATAATAATAGTAATTTAAAGTTTAAGACGTTATATATACTATTTTACGTATAAAGAGATCTTACTACTTTAAAATTACTTAAGAATTCTTATAAAAACCTAGATAAAGAAAGATATAAAAAATTTAGATAAAAACAAAAATAGCGTTTTTTAAAAATAAGCTATTCTTTACTTTAAAGACTAAGAAAATAATTATAATAGATTTTTATTCGTATTCTTTATACGGATATTAAAGTATTATAAAAACGTATAATAAGATTAAAAACGATTATAATACTTATAATCTCTATAAGAAAATCTAAGGAGTTATTAAGTTATATAATATATATAATAAAAGTAAGGCTATACGATATAAGCCTTATAGTAACTTAATTTCTTTAAAATTTCTTTTAAGACCTTAAGACTTTATAGCCTTAAACTTTATTACGAAACTATTAAAGTCTATAAATCTTATAACTAATATAAAATAGAATTCTATTTTAGTTATAGCTAATTGTCTTAAAAAGTATAGCTATTTTATTTTAATATATAAAGTTATAAATATAAAAAAGTTATCTTATACTTTTATAAGATATACTATAGCTAATTAAGGACTTTTAAGTTCGATTATTTCGGATAAGGATTAAAAATCTATTTTGAATTTTTAATAAGGCTTAACCTAAGCCTTAAGTATAAAGTAAAGATTATTTACGACTTTTTACCTTATTATAAATAGAAAAATAAAACGACTAAATTAAACGCTTAAGCAATACTTTAAAAGCTATATAAATTATTAGTAAGATAATTAGCCTTTTAAATTGCTTATAGTATAGTTAGCATATAATACCTCTTATTTTAAACTTATTAAGAAAATTTTAATATTTACGAATAATAGCTTTATACTAAAAGCTTATAAGTTTTTTTTACTTAAAGAAGTTATAGCCTAAAAGGCTATATTAAACTCTAAGTAGTTAATAAGCTTATACGGATTTATAAAATTAAAATTAAAATATATTATTAAAAGAATATTATATTATTATAATAAAAAGCAGTTGTTAAAACCTTCTTTCTTAAAAAGCAATAAAGTATATTTTTTTATAAGCAATCTTAAGACTAATAAACCTAATAAGTCTTTAGATTATAAAAAAATAAAACTTTTTAAAGTTATAAAAAAATAAGAAAAGTTAACTATAAGTTAAAACTTTTAACTAGTTTACTTATTTACTTTATATTTTAACTTTTATTATTAAAGCTAACTTTATAAGAATCTAAGATAATAAGGGAGCTAGACTTAAAAAAAGTTAAAGAGAGTAAATATATAGTAAAATCTATACTCGCTAAAAAGATAGAAAATTAAAAATACTTTTATTTAGTAAAGTAAAAATATTATCTTAATTTAAATAATACCTAAGAACCTATAAAGCACTTAAGAAATACTTTAAGAAAAGTTAAGGATTTTAATTAATAAAACCTTTAAGTAAAAGTATTAGCTTTTTTAAGCTAAGATTTCTTTACTATTTAAAGATAGTAAAAGTAAAAGGAAATCTAGCAAGGAAGAAACCTTATAGTTAAGTTTAAATAACTTAGTATATATCCTTTTTAAGATAAGATTCTCTTTATTATAAAAAAGATCCGCTTAGGATAAAAGTAGGATTTTCTTTAAAGAATTCTTAAAGTTACTCTTTTTAAAGTAAGATTTCTTTAATTATCTTATTATATTTCTAAAGGTTAAGAAGAACCTTAAAAATAAGAATATTTATCTTTTTAAGTTTAAAAAGACCTTAAAAAGAGGAATGTATAACGGAAACCTTATTCTATTAATAATCCTAAGTACTAAAGGTACTAATATTTAGTAAAGTATATACTGCTAAATATAAAGGAGTAATTAATAAAGTAAATATTATTAATTACGAGTTATAACTATTAAAGTAAATACTAATAGCTATAAGAAGAGACGATATAGCTTAATAGTTAAAGATAGCTAGTATTAGTTATAAGCGGTATAGGTTAAATATACCTATAATCGGTTTAAGCTAGCTTTAGCTAGTAATAAGATTAGTATTAAATAAATCGACTAATACCTTATATAATTAACGAATACTTTATATAAAGCTAAGGTAAGAGGCCTTTTTTTAAAAGAGGATAAAATCTTATACAATGTTTTAAGATAAGAATATTTAGTTTTATAAGCTAATTATAAGTAATAAAGCGTATATTACTTATAACTAGTAATAAAGATAGTAAGAGCTATTTTTATTAGCTAAAGAAGTGATTTAATAAATTTATAAGTTATACGGGGTATAAGTTTTAAATTAATATATAAAAGTATATAAAAGTATATAAAAAGAAAGCCTTTTAGTAGCTTTAAAATGTATAAAAGGAGGTCTTTTCTCTTTTTTCTTTTAACTTTTTTCTTTTCTTTTTTTCCTTTTTTTTGCTAGTTTTAACCTAAGAAATCCGTATAATAAGATACTTTTACTTTATTTAGTTTATTAGTTTATACTAAGTTTTCTTCTTCTTTTTTACTATAATCTATAAACTAAATAAATTACGCTATGTTACTTATCTTAGTAAAAGATTAAGAGTTTAGTTATAAGTATATTATATTTATTCCTTAATATAGTAGTAAAATATACTATAACTAGTAGTAGTAGTAGTAATATAAGCCTTTTTAAGGCTTCCCTTAATTTTAGCCTCTTTAAGGCTTCTCTTAAATTTTAGCTATATATAAACTAAAAGTTATTTTACTTTTTAGTATATAAACTTTATATAGACCTTTTATAAACCTCCTTTTTAATAAGGACTATTTATTATTTATTATTATTTATTAAACTATTTATTAATTTCTTACTTATTTTAAATCACTTCTTATTATATATAAGCTATTAAATAGCTACTTTAAATAATAAAACAAAAGCTTTATTACTTAGTTACCTATTTCTGCCTTTTATCTATAAACTAATTCTTTTTATATAAATTGCTCTCTTATTAAATGCCTTAAATAGGCCTTTTTTACATTTAAGATAAACTATTACTTAAATAACGCTTCCTTAAATTTCGAAAGTAGCTATAGCTTATTAATATTATAAATCTTTATTTAATTTTATAATTATTATTAAGTTTACGCTAAGGACCTATTTATAGGTTTCTAAGCCATCGCTCGGTTTTTTTTATATAAAGGGAAACCGAAGTGCCTAAGGAAAAACCCTCCGCTACTCTTTCGATCCGGGTCCTACTATATTAGCCCTTATAACTATACGTAAGGAAAGGGGGGGGGCGCCGGCTATAGATAAGTCGGTCGGTCAATTAGCTCGAACTACTACGGGCCTGCTATAAAGCGACAACGACTTCGTAGTAGGTAATTAACATATCTCTCGGTTGCTATTAGTCGATAGAATTTTTTCTACGGGGTATTTAATTATCCGCCGAAATACGTATTCCGGGTTATCGCCTTATTTTATACCGCCGCGAGGCTTAGCGGGCTGTGTGATTTTGCCGGCCTTTAGCCGGGCCGGGGGCGCTTCGGGGTTTACTAAGTCCCGAAAGGCCTTTACCGAGTTATCGTATCGGCACCGCGCCGCGTTATTAATGTTGGAATTGCTAGTTATCTAGTATAGGTTTTTATTATCCCGGTTAAGGACTAGACCGGGGCTAAGGGCCGCGCCCTTAGCGAGTCGTCGTTGCGTCCGGGTAAGACTAGGCCTAGGCGGGCCTACTTATAGCGGGGCTAAGCTGCTAGTAAATTTATAAGCGCTTTTAAAAGCGCTAATTAGCTAATTTTATAATAAGTCGGCGTAGTTTATTAGTTTAGCTAAAAAGGCTATACCTTTAGCTAGATTTAAACCGACCCCGGCGTTATAGCCGGCATGCTTTTTAAGCGTATAACTACTATACTATAAGGGTTAAATTTTATAAACTTTAATTTAAAATAGCTATTAAAAGCTATTTTAGTATTTCTTTTTTATAAAAGCTTAACTTAAAGTAGTATATTATATTTATTTCTTAAATAATAATAATAGTAAAAGTAATAAGCTATAGCTAGTTATAGTAATACTAATTATAATAAGTCGGCCTTAATAAGGCTAAAATAGTAGTTATACTACTATTTATTACTATAGGGCAGCTATTTAATTTACTTATTATAGTAGGTAGTGCGCTAAGCGTATAGTAAAAAAAGACGAATTAACTAAGCTACTAGCTAGTTAATTAACCACGCTTATTAAGGGTCGGTTATACGGGCGTAGCCCGGGCCTAATTTAAGGCCTAGCTCGTAATACTACCCCCTCTTTACCCCCGCTACCCTTAAGCGGGGCTAATAGGTCGTCTCCCTTAGCTAGTAGCTCTTATAGCTATAAGCTTAGGCCGAACGTCGCCTGCTAATACGTCGGTAGGTCTCGAACTTAAGACCCTTTTTTATAGCTTAATTAACTATAACGGGTCGGTCTTAACGGGGCTAAAGCAGTAGTTATGCTACTATTCGTTGCTGCGGGGTAGCTATTTAATTAAGCCACTGCGGTAGACGGCGGTAGCGAGGGCAAAAGAAAACGAATTAATTAAGCTACTAGCTAGTTAATTAACCACGCCTATTAAGGGTCGGCTATACGGGCGTAGCCCGGGCTTAATCTAAGGCCTAGCCCGTAATACTAATACTAATACTAATAATAATAACAAAAAAAAAAGTAAAGTAAATATTTTAAAAGTAATAAGATAACTTTACTATATTATATAATAAATTCTTAAACGTTATATTATTAATATATTATGAAAGCAACTTAAAGTAATTGCTATATAAAGATATAATATATTATAAAATATAAGAAAATTATTAAGAAGGCCCTTAATATTATTTTCTTAGAAATATACTAAGAAAGAACTAAGAAAGCGTATAAAAGTTATAAGGAATTCTTATAGAAAATCCTAGTAAAAATAAGTAATAAGCTTTTTAACTAAAAAAAGAAAAAGCTAGTAATTATTTTACTTATTAGTTTATAGTTAAATTTACTTTATATAAAAGCTTACTTATTATAAATAGTAGTTAGCTTAATTTTAATTTAATAGTTTTACTTATAACTCCCTTTTTAAGCCTTATTATAGTATATAATATTTATTCTTTTAACTAACTTATAGTTTACTTATTCTGCTAGTTTACTAAATAATAATTCTAATAATAATAAAAAATTATATAAAGTATTTATTTACTTTTTATATAAATTAGTATAAACTTAATTAAAAAGTAATATAAAGTAATAAGCTTTATTTTCTTATATTAAATAGTATATACTTAATTAAAATATAATATAAAGTAATATTATACTTTATATATATATATTATTATAATATCTTAATTTTTTTAAGTAAGTAAAATATTATTAAGTACTTACTAGTAGTTATAAGCTGTCTTAAGTATATAATATTATAAATATACGCGCTAGTGATTTAGTATTTTTATTTCAATATATATCACTAAACGCTAAAAAAGGAACATACGTATTATGCAATTAACTGAAGGAGCATATAGCTGTACGCTAAGGTATGTACGTAGGGGAAAAATCCCCCTAGTTGGGTTTTGACTTTAACTACACGGCGCGCGTTGATCTTCCTCATCTATGGAATACGGTCGCCAGCGACCATTTCGTTATATCAAAATTCAAGGGGAATAATCAGACCACCGCGACTCTCTCCGTGCCTAATTTTCCCCGGCCGATACGTCGGCATATACGTCCATCATGGTGGTGTGTCTTCCAACCCCTCTCGTCCTCACCAACCGGAGGACCAAGTTATGCCGAGCCAAGTTCTTCTGCATTCCTTTTTGACCCGAATTCTCTAAGACTTTTCGCAGTTACTCAACCTGCTGACGCTGGGCCTCTGGTCAAAGGTCGGACGATTGACACACTACGCCTTCGATGCCGTTCTCCGTGCGTCGCCATACCCCCTTTCAGGCCCCTTCCGGGTCGCTAACAACATCGCCTTCCAGTCTCCGCTTTTCTTGCGGGCATGAAGCGGTCGACAGGGTTGACGTGAGTGTTTCAATACAGTGCCGTTTTCGTTGTGTGCTATGGCCAGCTTTCTAACTGGTGCCCTGTTGCGGGATATCCTAGGCCTAGTTTCAAGACGGACAAAGTGGCTGGCGAAAACAAAGAGGTATCTAGGTGGATCGACAAGTATCTCGGCGTCGGCGAGTGGGTGATGGACCAGTCAGTCGCCATCGCCGGCTCCAGCGGCTTCTTCGAGCGCACACGATGAGACCCAAACGTCGCTCGCTGTGTGGGCGCCGTGACGCTAGAACTTTCTTTCACCTCCCGCCGCCTTCGCAGTTCAACCACGTCCATCTCCACGAATGAACGCACATGTATGTCGTTTCACCGGCCAGCTGCCTAAAGACTCGGGCTGGATATGGTCCGTCAGAGTCGCATGGTTGTGGCACGCTGCAAAGGCCAATCGTCTACAATAGTCCGCTGATTTCCGGCCGTCGTTCTGTTTTATGGATGTCCCATTATCCCAGGGTCGGAAGCGTTCTGGTTGGCATATTGATTCTAGAACTTTATATTGAAGTCAAATCATGGTACACTGGCTCTCGGCCTCCCGCGAGCACCATTGATTGACGTGTGGGAAACGGGCCAGGCTGCTTTCCAACCCAGCCAACTCTACGAAGCACTCTTCGGGACCCGACCGGATTCGTCAGCCTGTCAAGGCCGTCACATGCCTGGCAGCAAGTATGAAAGCCCTGGAGCAAGGTGCGCTTATCCCGTCAATTGTAGTAGGTGCGTTGTTTGACCCAACCCATGTCTTACGTCCGTTTCATGGGCGGCTGATGAGCGAAGCCCAGCGTCCACGGTCTACTCATCAGACTATTTCTACATTGTATCGGCCCAGGCACCAGAGTACGGCACGCAAGCGATAAACTCGGATGCGCGCACAGAAATTCATGGCGGCGCGACTCAAATATCCGCTCCGTGGTCGTGCTCGGCCAGGAACTCGGGTGGAACATCGTTCTCGCTGTGGCTTCTTTGCCGAGCGGCGGCGGCCTGGTCCAACTGACATTCGGCTGGATCGCGCTCCGGGTTGTCGAGGCGTGAAATGAGAAGATCCGAGGGGACTTCGTTGTCGCTCTCTGCGTGGACGTCGGCCCGGCCTGGCTCTGCATGATTCGCCGGGTCGTCGTCCCCTAGCGCCTTCGCGGTAAACGACTCCTCCTGACCGTGGCGGGGGGCATTCCCAGCCACTCTACCATTAGCGGCGTCGACGAGGCCCTCGAGAACGTCATGGGCTTCTTTGAACGCCTCCCACTCAGCCCCGATGGCGCAAATGAGGAGGTTCCAGTGCTTGTTCTCGGCCACATGCATGCGCTGTGCCAGCCCTGTTACAACCTCGCCCATTATGGGGAGCTGGCTTTGTATCAGATCTTCCCGGGAGGATGCGCCCTTCCCATCCAGAACTAAAGACGAGGCCGACGAGTCCGCCCCAGCCTTCATGATATCGCGTAGCCTCGATTCGAAATGAGTCACCAGGTCGACAACTTCTTTCCAAACGATACTGCCTTGCTCCAGAGCCAGTAGCTCCTGGCCAATATGAGCCCTTTGCTGCTCCAGGCTCTCGGCCTCGGCCTCCCACCATGCCCTTGCCATTTCGACGGTGCGGCGCTGCGGGATAAGTCGCAAGAATTCCAATCCTCCAGCTGATATTGTCTCCTCGTCGAAACCCTTGCCGCGATCGAGCATCTCCAGGTCGAGAGGTTGAACAGGGGGGCGGCGCAAAAGGGAATGGACTTCGGCATCTACATCTTTGAGAGCACCACGATACCCGCTGAGCCCGGCTTCCCGTTTGCTTTTCACCTCTTCTACCCTTCCTTCCAGCCACCGGCGCCGATTTCGCATTCCCACAATCTTCCCCTCCAGCTGCCGAATCTCGTCGTCGAGAGACTTGTGCTCTGACTCGAGCTTCCGCAGCTCTTGGCCCAGAGGTTCCTCGTTGTCGTCCTCCAGAATCTTGAGCTCGTCGCATATTCCACTTCTTCTTGTGCCGAGGCTGTCTAGTCGGGCAAGCGCCTTTTTGCGCCCCGACAGGGCCACGATCGCGTATGCATCCTCTTCCCGCTTGAGATCCGCCAAGTCTGCAAGCGATTCTCGGAGCCCATTGCGCACAGTCTGCAGACCCATGTGCCGTGGCTTTGTCGGCTGGCGCACCGGGATTACGTTACCCTCGGGCGTCGACTGAGGCTGAATCCAGAGACTCTTGGGCATCCGAGAACCAGCACTCGCGGTGGAAGAGAAGGTATCCGTGGGCATGGTACTCCCATCTTCACTCCGTCCGTCTCCGCCGCCTGCAGACCCTGTGCCTGCGGCGTCTGCCGCCAGAGCTGTGGCCTGCAAGTCAAGGAGCCGCTGGATATCCTGCTCCAAAGCCCGTTGCTTTCTCTGCAGCCCTCGCCACTCCGAATCCGAGGCTTGGGAAACCGATGAATCCTGCCTCTGAGTGATCAGACTGAGAGGCCCACGAGGACTTTCCCCGTGCCTGTTGCTCGACCACTTCGGGCTCGTGGCGCTGGTCATCATTGTAGATGCGGATATCGGCGGCGGGGGGGCTGAGAACATGTGCGGCTGCCTCAGTTTCGAGGAAGAGCCCGCGGAGCAGGGTCTGTCGTATCCGGAGTCGATAAACTCATCCCGGCTTGTCGCATGGGTCACTGGCCGCCTGAGTCGAGCTCGCGGAGGACTTTCGTCGAGAGACATGTCGGGCCGAGGTTCAAGCTGATCCATTTGGTAATCGTTCGGAGGGTAGTTGAGGGATCGATGAGGAGTCGACAGGCGTTGGAGGCGTGAGGTCATGGACGGGGATCTCGGTGCCATAGGGGGTGACGAGGCGTCGGAGAAATGCAAATGGAGGACGTCTGTCGCTATGGAGGCTGCCGTGATAATGGCATTGGGCCTTCGACCCTGGGAACCAGCGAGGGCAGTCCTTAAACTTGATACAGATTGACAGATGTCTATGCACGAAAGCGAGCGAGCGAGGAGGAGGGCATCGGGCTGGATGAGGGCGAAATGATCATGTACATAGGCACGTGCGTGCAGTTTCGTCAGCCAGAGGCAGCTTAGCGCCGCCGAATCTGCGCGTGCGCACGAGGACAACCGGGTAAGGGGTGAGGCGCGCAAGGATATCTATTCGTACATATGGTAACCGAAAGGTAAGGAACTACCTAGGTAGGTATCTAGGTAAGCATCTTTCCGGACTGAAGTATTCGTACCACAGTGGGGTGCCAAAAGTTTGCGAACATAGGCCATATTCATACTAAAACATATACTTTTTAAAGACTTATAAAACCTTACCTTATTAGTTAAAAAGTAAAGACTAACTATTTCTTATAATTATTAAATTCTTTTATATTAAAATTTAAATAATTTTATATTTTAAATTACTTATTAAGTACTTACTTAGTAAAGTTAAAAGTACTTTTTTAAGTACTTTTTACCTTATTATAACTACTTTATAACCCCTTAAAACTAATAAAACTAAGCTTAAAAAGAGGATTAACTTATATTAAAGCTATAAATAACTATATAAATAAAGTAGTTTAAGCTTAGTTTTCTTCTATATTATATATTATAAGTACGTGTCTATATAAAAATTATTTTAAAGAGAATAAAAGTCTTTTAATAAACTATAAGTATAATAAAAGTAAGAAGATAAAAATCTTAAGTTTTACTTAAGTATTAAATATTATATCTTATAAAATAGTTATAAAGTTAAAAAAGGTTAAAGTTTAATAACTTAATTATTATTATAGGCTAGGCCTTAAAGTAGGCCTAGGCTGCGCTTATATAACCGACCCTTAATAAGCGTGGTTAATTAACTAGTTAGTAGCTTAGTTAATTCGTCTTCTTTTACTATACGCTTAGCGCACTACTTACTATAGCGGGTAGATTAAATAGCTGCCCCGCAGTAATAAATAGTAGCATAACTACTACTTTAGCTCTATTAAGGCCGACTTATTATAATTATTAATTACTTTAATACTATAAGTAATATTTTATAAATAGCTTTTATTAAGTAATTATATATAGTCTCTTAAAAAAAGTAATTTAGTACTTAGTAAAGTATTTATAAACTTTTAGCTATAAACTTTACTATTTTCTATTATATAGTATATACTTAGTATTTATAAAATACTATCTTATAACTTATACTTTATATAATTTATTATAATATAACGGGAGGGGTTGCCGTCGCACTAATAGATAAAAGTCCGCTAGTAACACTTAACGGTATTACTGCCCCTCACGCTAGCTTTATAAGGCGACCGCACCACTAGTCTTACGGGGCACCCCCCGCCTAGCTGCTAGCCACCTTATAACTATCCCCCCTCTATAGTAGCACGTCCTCGGGCTACCAATTCAATTAACACGCTTCCGAGCGCTTGCCTATAGGCCCCGGTTCCCGTAGGCAGGGATACCCTAGCTAACGCGGGCTCTTAAGGCCTAGCGCGCCGCGCCCTTCGGTCTTTTGCAGTCACCCGTAGGCCTAGCTGCCCGACGTCTTAATGCGCCTTAGGTCTTATGCCCCGCTCTGCCGCGCGCCCGTTACGTGCTTGCCCTGTTAGCTTAACGTAGCCGAGCCGGTGCTATCCGTCGCCTAGTCTTAAATAGAGAGCTATAGTTAGGTGTTATAATTATAATATAATAGGAGGGGTTGCCGTCGCACTAATAGATAAAAGTCCGCTAATAATACCTAATAGTATTACTGCCCCTTACGCTAGCTTTATAAGGCGACCGCACTACTAGTCTTATAAGGCACCCCCCGCTTAGCTGCTAGCTACTTTATATTTATAAAGTCGTTTAACTACTTTTTTAGCTATTAAAAATCCTCTTAGCTATTTTTATTATAATTAATAAGTAATATACTACTTATTACTTATTATTAGCTAATTAAATAAACATTTCTTATCTTAAAACCTTTTATAATATTTTTTTTTTTTTTAAAAAGAGGCTTTTTACTTTAGTTTTATATAAAGTATTATTTAATTACTTATTATTACTATTTTTTTAAATTATATTTTTAGCTAAAGCTAGCCTAAGCTATATTTAGCTATATTTAACTTATACTACTTATATTTTATACTATAAAGGAGTAAAATATACTTTCCTATAGCTTATAGACTAAACATAGTATAATTAACATATAATATAAATCCGCTAAATATATATTAAATCCGCTATACAACTCTACATACTATATAAATTTTTTATAGTATTTTACGTATATATAAGCAAGGTATAAGCAGATTAAGAAGAGGTATATATAGAGACTATATATATAATCTATACTAAGTTGCTACGCTACCTCGTATTATTTACGGAATTAATCCTTAAGCTTATAAATATAATATAAACTTAATAATAGCTATTAGCCTACTATATACGATTGCGCTTAATAAGGGGCTCTTTTTTCAATTACTTAAGTTACTTATAACTTAGAAATTATCTATATAAGGAGGCCTTAATCCTTACTTTACCTTAAATAAATTATTAACCTTATATATATATATCTTACCTATTTCTTTACCTTTTTATATACTCTTTATATCTTTATAATTCCCTTACTTATAGCTATATACCTACCTTTTTTTATACCTATTTGCTCCTTAACTAGTTATAAGCCCGGCTTCCTTATAAGCTAGACTTACTCCCGACCCTTACTAACGTTTTTCTAACTATTATATAATTAAAAAATTCTAATTAAACTTTTTCTTACTTCTTACGTAATTACACTTCTTAAGCGTATTTTCTCCTGAATTTTTTCGATATCTTATTAAACTCGGTTTCTTAGTTTTCTCCTCTCCTCCTCCTTTTTATACCTTATGTTTTTATAACCACACTTTTAAGACTATATTAAATATAAAAACCTCTTAAAAACCTTTCCCTATAAAAAACAAGACTCGCTTTTTAATAACTCTTTTCATTTATATTTTCGCCTACTTTATATAAAGTTCTTTACTCTCGTTTTAATCTCTCTCCTATACTCCTCGATTTTTAATTAGCTATTAAGATCTAGAAAATAAATAAATAAATCTTTTAAAATTCCTTCTCTACGTAATAAAAACGCACTTTTAAACACAATTTTCCCTATATCTTTTAGACCTTTTTATTATATTCTTTTACTAATATCTCTTTAATTAATATTTCTTTTTCTTACTTCTCTTTTAATTAACTTTTATACCGGAATACCTCTTAAAAGAAATCTTTAAAAAGTTTAGCTACTAAGGACAACTACTAATTTAGTAAGCTAAAAGGTTCTTTAAATTATTTCTCTTAGTTACTTTAAATTAAATCCGTTTTTATTTAAGAGAAAGTCGCTAAAGCCGTCTCTTAAGATCTATATACTAAATCCGTAGAAATCCTTACCTTTATACGTCTTATAGTTTAAGATAGCGCTCGTTTTTAGATAAAATACTATATAACTATAAAGTTAGCTTAAGAAGCTTTAAAAACCTTTTATAACTTAGTAAATTTTACTTTAAATTTTCTTCTTATAAAAGAATTATTTAATATAACCCTTAAAACCTATACTTTAATAAAGATATATCTTAATAAGATAAAAGAGCTTTTCGATAAGCTAAATATATAGGAAATTAAAATCCTTGAGGTAGTAATTATTACTTAGATTTTAAAATGCTAAAATAGCTCCTATTTTAGCTTTATAACTAATATTTCTTAAGCTCTTTAAGATAACGCTTAAGCCTATATTTTAGAATTACTTTCTTTCTTTATAATTAATAAGTTTAAAAGGATTAAAGCTTTAAAAAGTCCTTTTTTTAATTAGCTATTCTTTTTATATAGTAAAAAACCCGTCTTTAATAAGATTTATAAGAAAAAGGGCTACGCTATAAAAGACTGCTTTTAGCTTAAGGAAAATAAAGATAAGGTAAAGGTAGTAAGTTTTAAACTAAAAGTTTTTTTTTCTTTTTTTTATAAAAGGCCCCTTTTAATTAAACCTTTTTAAGATTATTTAAGTAAAAATAATAAGCGTTTTACGCCTATACCTTCCTTAAAAGAGTCTTCTTAAGAAAGAGTTTTAGTTAATAAAAAGTTAGTAGCTAAAGGCCGAAAAAAGAGACGAGTTTCCTTCTTTAAAGATTCCTCTCCCTTTAAAGAAATACTTTATATTTTTAATTCCTTAGCTTAGGTAAATAAACCTCTTTTTATACCCTTTATAAGTTCTATATACTTTATCCTCTTTATATTTACTATACCCCTCTTATATATACCTCCTTTATATACCTCTTTAAAAGAGAAAAAAAAAGCTAATATAAGAAATATTATAAGACCTTTAAAGCCTCTTCTTTCCTCTATTTCTTAAGTTCTTTTTAAGGTAAATAAAAATATTATAAAAACAAAAAAAGGGAATATATATAACTTTATTATTACGAAACCCTTAGTATTTCTTATATACTAAGTAGTAAGGCGTAATTTATTTACTTTAAATTTACTAGCCGGAAAGGGAGAAGAAGACTTAGTACTAACTACTAAACTAAATAAAGTAAGGGTATCTTATTATACGGATTTCTCGTGTTAAAACTAGCTAAAGAAAAAGAAAGAAAGGAAGGAAAGGAGTTAAGGGAAGAAAGAGGAAAGACCTCCTTTTATACCTTTTTAAGGCTACTAAAAGGCTTTCCTTTTATCTGCTTTTATATACTTTTATATACTAATTTATAACTTATACTTTATATAACTTTTAAGGTTATTAAACTACTTTTTAAGCTAATAAATATAGCTTATGCTATTTTTATTACTAATAATAAGTAATATACGCTTTATTACTTATAACTAGCTTATAAAACTAAATATCCTTATCTTAAAACCTTTTATAAGATTCTATATTTTTTTAAAGAAAGGCCTCTTACTTTAACTTTATATAAGGTATCGGTCTATTATATAAGGTATTGGTCGATCTATTTAATACTAATCTTATTACTAGCTAAAGCTAGCTTAAGCTAAATATAGGCGTATTTAACCTATACTACTTATAGCCGATATTAGCTATCTCTAACTATTAAGCTATATCGTCTTTCCTTATAACTACTAGTATTTACTTTAATAGTTATAACTTATAACTAGCGGTATCTACTTTACTAAATATTAATACTTTTAATACTTAGGATTATTAACGGAATAAGGTTTCTATTATATATTCCTCTTTTTAAGGTCTTTTTAAACTTAAAAAGATAAATATTCCTTTCTTATAGGTTACTCTTAACCTTTAAGAAGCTACTTAAAATATGTAAAGAAATCCTACTTAAAAGAGAGTAACTATAAGAATTTTTTAAAGAAAATCCTAATCTTTTATCTTTATAGATCTTTTTTAAAGAAAAATCTTATTTAGATTTCCTTTTACTTTAACTATTTAGGATAGTAAAAAAATCCTAGCTTAAAGAAGCTAATACTTCTTTTTAAGAGTTTTATTAATTAAAATCCTTAACTTTTCTAAAAGCATTTCTTAAGTGCTTTATAGGTTCTTAAGTATTATCCGAATTAAGATAGTCCTTTTACTTTACTAAATAAAAGTATTCTTAATTTTCTATCTTCTTAGTAAGTATAGTCTTTACTATATATTCGCTCTTTTTAACTTTTTCGAAGTCTAACTTTTTAGCTACCTTAGCTTCTTATAAAGTTAGCTTTAATAAAGATATATAAAAAATAGGGTATATAAGTAAGCTAGTTAAAAGTTTTAACTTATAGTTAACCTTTTTTATTTTCTTTATAACTTTAAAAGGTCCTATCTTCTTATAATCTAAAGACTTATTAAGTCTATTAGTCTTAAGATTCCTTATTAAAAGATATACTTTATTGCTTTTAGATAAAGAAGGTTTTAAAGACTATCTCTTATTATAATAATACGATATCTTCTTAGCAATATATTTTAATTTTAATTTTATAAATCCGTATAAGCTAATTAACTACTTAAAGTTTAATATAGCTTTTTTAGCTATAACTTCTTTAAGTAAAGAAGACCTATAAGCTTTAGGGGTAAAACTATAATACGCGAATACTAAAGTATTTTTAATAGGCTTAGAATAAGAAGTATTATATGCTAACTATACTATAAGTAATTTAAAAAGCTAATTATCTTATTAATAATTTATATAGCTTTTAAGATATTACTTAAGCGTTTAATTTAATCGTTTTATTATTCCGTTTATAATAATGTAAAAAGCAGTAGATAATTTATGCTTTATACTTAAGGCTTATATTAAACCTTATTAGAAATTCGAAATAAATTTCTAATCTTTATCCGAAATAATTTAACTTAGAAGTCCTTAATTAGCTATAATATATCTAATAAAAGTAGAAGATAACTTTTCTACGTTTATAGCTTTATATATTAAAATAAAATAGCTATACTTCGTAAAATAATTAACTATAACTTAACTAGAATTATATTTTATATTAGTTATAAGATCTATAGACTTTAATAGTTTCGTAATAAAGTCTAAGGCTATAAAGTCTTAAGGTCGTAAAGGAACTTTTAAAGGAATTAAGTTACTATAAGGCTTATATTATATAGCCTTACTTTTATTATATACTTTATATAACTTTATAACTTCTTAAAGTTTCTTATAAAAGTTATAGGTATTATAATAGTTTTTAATCTTATTATATGTTTTCGTAATACTTTAATGTCTATATAAAGGGTGCGAATAAAAATCTATTATTACTATTTTCTAAGTCTTTAAAGTAAGGAATAGCTTATTCTTATAAAACGCTATTTTCCCCTTATACTTAAGATTCTTATATCTTTTCTTATTTAGGTTCTTATAAGAATTCTAAAGTAATTTTAAAGTAGTAAGATCTCCTTATACGTTAAATAGTATATATAACGTCTTAAACTTTAAATTACTATTATTATTTAGAAATAATAAGGTCTTTTTATAAGCCTCTTTTTTATTGTTAAGGTCTAGTTATCGGCTCATTATATTAGCTTAGTTATTTTTAGAACCTTTGTTATAAATAATCTTATAATTAAATTCTAAAAGAAATTTAGCCTATCTTATTTACCTAGCATTTAACTACTACGTCGTAGTAAAATAACTAATATTCTTATAATCCGTATAAACCTTAAGTTTATATTTATTCCTTAAAATATAATGCCGAAATTCTTTAAAAGCGTATATAATAGCTAAGAATTCTTTCTCGTAAATTAAGTAATAAATCTCTATACTTACTAGCTTCTTTAAGTAAAACGCTATAAGTTTAAGAATATTGTTTTTATCGCGCTACCTTAGCTACGCGCTTAATAGAAAATTAAAAGCATCCGTTTTTAACTTTAATAGCTTCTTTATATTATAAGTATTTAATATAGGTTCTTTAATAAGTAATCCTTTAATCTTTTTAAAAGCTTTATCTACCTTTAAGTTTTACTTAAAAAGGTCCGTTTTAGCTTTCTTTAATACTAATAATATTAGTATGAATATCTTAGAAAAGTCTAATATAAACTTCTTATAATAATTTATATATTCTATAAAGCTTTAAATTTCCTTAATATTCGTAGGAATTAGCTAATCTTTAATTATAAAATCTCTTAAGGGTCTATCCTTATATAAAAAGGAGTAATTATATACTTTAAAATTTTTACTTCTTATATATAAAAGCTATATTTCTTTAGTAAAATATATAAGCTAGCTTTTCTTAGCGTTACTAGTACTATATTAACTTCCTTATAGTATTGCTTTAGCGTATTAAAGTATATAATAATATTATCTTAATACGCCGTATAGAATCGGTTTAAATAAGGATTTAATATACTATTAATTCTCTTTTAAAAGGTTACTAGTATAATAATTAATCTTAAAGGTATAACTAAAAATTCGTAAAGTCTATATTGCGTTTTAAAGGCTATTTTAAATTCGTCTCCTTCTTTAATGCGTATTTAGCTATAAGTAGATTTAAGGTTAACCTTAGTATACTACTGCTTATTAGCTAATCTATCTCTTATTTCGCTTATAAGAGGTAATAAAGTCCGGTCTTTTATTATATTATTATTTATCTCTTTAAAATCGATATAAAGTCGAGTTTTCTCTTTACCTTTACTATTTTTCAGAGGAAATAATATAGGAGCTTTATATTCTAATCTTAGCTTTTTAATATAACCTTTTTATAGGTTTTTATCGATATATTCTTTTAATAACTTTAGATACTTCTTATTTAAGTTATATATCTTATAAAATCTAGCCTTAAAGCCTTCTTTTAACTTAATTTTATAATTCTAACTACTTTATAGCGGTAATTTATCTTTAAGTAGCGGCGTAAATATATTGAAATATCTTTTTAGTATATTTCTAGGTATTTTAAAATAACAATTCTTAAGGTATTTTAAGTTAATAGTACCTTCCGAACGTCTTATATACTATATTCGCTTTTTAAGGTGTTTTAAGCTAATAGTACCTTCTGAATACTATAAGCTATTTTTATATATCTTATTCTTAATCTTTTTCTTATTCCGTTTTTTCTTAATCTTATTTTTTTACTTAAGGTATTACTACTTAATATTCTTTAAGGTATTTAATAGATTTTCTTTTAATAAATTATAAGTAGCTTTATAATTATCTCTTAGGCTTTTAGTTTCTTTACTAAGGTTTAACGTTATTTTCGCTTATATTATACTAATTGTAGTCGTTTTATCCTTAATCGTATTAGTTATCTCATTGTTTTTTATTACGATATTTATTGCGATATTTATATCTATATAAGAAGCTTTATTATCCTTATCGTTACTATTCTTTATATAGTTATTGTTAGGTATTGCTATATTAAAATTATTTAAGGGTTTCGTTTTAAGGTCGTCCTCTATTAACCTATAAAGAAGAATATTTAAGGTATTATCTTTAAACCTTAAAAGGCCTTTATCTTAATTTATTATAAGATTATATTTCCGTAAAAAGAGCAGTCTTAATATAATATTATAAGTAATAGCTAAGATATTAAAGGAGTCTTTAAAGTTATAAATCCTAATCGTATACTTAAGAGAATTAGTCTTTAGCATAATCTTGCTATTATTATACTTAAAGGGTGATCTTTTTATTAAAAGAAGTATATAAGGCTTATATTTTCTTTTATAACGTAATTCTAAACGATTTACTATTATAAGGGAAATATAGCTACTTATCACACCGCAATCTACTAATATATTAAGGCGATATCCTCTTAATTTTAATAAAAGAGTTATTTTTATACTTTAAGAATTATTATTTAACGTAAGTAAGTTCTTTTTACTAAGAAATAGCCTTATTAATCTTAAGCTTATTAGTTTTTTACCTTATCTACTAACTTTTTAGTAGATCTTAATTCTTTTTACGGAAATAATTTATTTAAGTTATTAAGCTTCTTAATAGCTTTAAAAACTAAATCTTTAATAATAGCATAATCTTTTATTACGGTATTATTAATAAAAGCACCTTTAGTACGAATTATCTTATTATTTCGTTTAAGGTTATTATGCTTTCTTTACTACGTTTCTAGCTAATTCTTAAGCATATGTTTTAAGAATCTCTTTATTTTTAAAGGTATATCTAAATTATAATTCTTATTATAAAAACTATAACTTATCTTAAAATACTTACTATATCGTCTAGATATTTTTTTAATAGCTAGGTTTAGGAATTCTATATCTTCCTTAAGCTTATTAGCTAGCTTATCGTTCTTTTTCTTAAGATCGTCTTTATCTTTAATTAAATTAGTAATATATATAAAAAAGTGATATATAATCTTCCTTTAGCTTAATTATCTTATTCGTTAAAGCTAAGTTACTATCTTAAAGGGTTTTAATAGTCGTTTTATTATACTATTTAAAAAGTAAAAGTTATTCGATTTTAACCTAGTTATTAGTATTTTCTTATATAAGTTCCTCTTTATTAACTTTAATATCCTCTTTAAGGTTATTTATAAAAACCTTAATATTAGTAATAAGTTCCTTAATCGTTATAGCGGGTTTATTAAAAATCTTTTTTAGTTTAAGAAACTATCCGCTTCCTTACTTATCTAAGAGGTATATAAAGTAAGTATCTTTATAGTATTTAGTTTAAGATAACTACTTATACGCCTTATCCTTAATAGTAATAACTATATCGAGATATTCTATAAAAAGAGTATAAGGCTTATTACTATTATTTTTCTTAAAAGAGGGCTCTTTATTTATTTCTTATAGTTCGAGGTCTTTAGGATTATAGCTACTATTATCTTCCGTATTTAAAGGTATAATATTCGTATTAAAATAAAGAGCGTTTTTATTATTTTCGTAAATAGTTTATAAGAAAGTTTTATGCTTATAATTATTCTTAGTCTTAAAAGCATTCCTTTATTAGTTGTTTAAGCTTTTAGCTTCTATCTTTATTTTTTTATTAGAGTTCTTTTTTATAAAGACTTTTTATAAGCGAACTAGTCTTAAACGGACTAAGAGTTAATATTATAAGCTTAGCGTCGATTTCTTTAGTATTCTTAATTAAAGGTAGTAGTAAAGTATATCGCGGATTATAAGCTAAAAGGGCATTATTCTTATAAATAAGTATATTCCTTCCCTTAAAGAAATTCCTTTTCTTAATATAGTCTTTTATAATATAGCCTTTCTTTATATAGTTAAAGCATTAAACAGCTTTCTTAGCGGGCTTTAGCGGGCTCGCTTTAAGGGTATCTAAGTTTATTACGTTACCTAAGTCGCGCTATTGCTTTTTAGTATTTTTCTTAATAACCCTGCTAAGAGTTAAACGGTGCTTCTTTTACTATTAGTATTTATACTACTTATCGTTTATCTAGACCGCGAAACTAATATAGTTTAATAGCGTCTTTAGCCTATTTAGGCGGTAAATTTCGTCTTTAACTTCTTCTTTAAGACCTTTATAGAAAGTTGCTATAAAGGCATCGTCTTCCTATTTTACCTTAGAAGTTATTTATTAGAATTAAGCTGCGTAAGCCGATAAAGACGTAACTTACTTAAGGCTTTTTAATTTATACTTTGCTAATTGTTACTTATCTATAATTCCGAACGTTCTTCGTAGAGCTTTTTTAAAGTTATTGAAATTCTTAAAAACATTCTTCGTCTTAAAATTCCTATCTTTAAAACTATTATCTATATAGTCCTTAAGAATCGGTTCGAACTATATTACTACTAGGCCTTATAAGCAATTAAATATAAATATAACTTTTATTACTTCTTAATTTATTATAGTAGGATAAAACTAAAAAATCAGCTTTAAAAGAGGTAATAAACTCTTATAGCTTAGCTAATTCCTTAGTATAAGGTTTAAAAGCCTTAATCTTTAAAATAAAACTACTATTTATAGAGCTTATAAGGGGGTAGGAAAGCTTTAAATACCTTAAACTAGCCTACAGCTAATAAATCGGCTATAGTATTATAAAGGTAAATAGCCCCTAAATTTCTAATACTGTTTTTAAGGTAGAAATAGGTCTTATTTAAAGGTTGTTTATTTACCTTATTCGTAGCCTTTGCCTTTATATAAATCTCGCAGTGTTTTATTTTATTCTCTTCTTCTTAAAGCATCTTTATATCTTTATTATACCTTTTTAATACTTTAAAAATAGCCCTATAATATATATGCTTAAGGCGTAAATACTAAGTATAAAAATCTATATCCTTTGCCTTTAAAGAAGTAATAAGGAGGGAATTCTTTTTTAGTAAAGGTTTTAAAGAAATATAATAAAGTTTATTTCTAAGATATCTCTTAGTAAGAATCTATGCTTTATTATTTAAAAGAAGGACTTTATCCTTACTTATAAGAGCATAGGTATTTATAAAATATAACTAGCTAATTATATTAACTTTAATTTTAAGTATATAAAAACAATCTTTAAGCATATATCTTGTTTTAGAATGTAGGATTTTAAATACTAAATCCCCCTTTCCTTTTACTAATATAAAAGAAGCTTTTCCTTAGCAGACTTTTATTTTAATCTCTTTATAGTTAATAAGGTGATTTTTATTTATAACTATATACTTAGTAGCACTAGTATTGTATATAAAATTAAGAGTCCTTTTACTATATCTAAGAAATCCTCCTTCTTTTACCTTTAATACTAATTCTTAGATCCGAAGGTATAAGGCTTTTAAAGGTCTTAAGAGAGTATCTTTATTAGCTTTTAAATCTACTTTAAAAGGGGTTTTCTTTATAGAGGTTAAAATTACCTTTAGAGGGTTATCTAAGGCTACCCCGGGGGTAAGGGCTTGAGAGAGAGAAGGGGATAGCCGAGAAAGGTCGATAAGATCTATATCGAGGTCTATTTCGGTTGAATCTAAAACCTTATCTCCCTCTTCGCTTAATTCTACCTCTTTTATCCTCTTTTTTAATTTTTCTTTTTTAGAGGAAGAAGAAAAAGAATGGGTTTTTAAGGTAGATTTCTTTTTAGTAACCCTATTTAAATCGTCTGTTTTCTTCCCTTTAAGCACTTAATAAGAAGGGGCTTTTTTAGGGTAAAAACGGAAGCAATTAGCTACTAAGTGGCCTGGTTTTTCACATTCTTTATAGTAAGAATTTAAGGAATTCCCCTGCTTTTTCTAGGGCTTCTTCTATAATAAGAAAGCTTTCTTAGAAGAGTCCTCTATATCCTCTACCCTTTTAGCTTCGTTTAGAAGACTAGCTATAAGAGTCTCGAGAGAAAAGGCTATAAAATTATGCTTAAGGCTCTACGTAATATAGGTTATATAGCTTTTAAATTCCCCGCTAAGGGAATTCAAAATCCATGCTATAAGAACTACTTCCGGAATATCTATTTCTCGAGATTTTAATTCCTTATAGACCTCTTTTACCTTATAAAGGTCTTTCTCTAACTATAAGTCGGAAGGACTTAAGTTAAATAGCTATTTTATAAGTTAATAATTCGACGAGAAATTTAAGGGATTATATAGCTTTTACAGCTCTTCTTAAGCATCTTTAATAGTAATTACGTACTTAATCTATATTAAGAGACCGTCTTTTAAGCATAGGAAAATTAAGGCAAGAGCCTCTTCCGTCTTAGCATAATTAGCTTGCTTTAAAGCAGCTATAAGCTTTTCTTTAATAAGAATTGCTCGTATTTTAATAGTCTATAAGGTATAATTTAAATTACTCTTTAACTTAAAAAACTCGTATTTCTTTTAGCCTACTATTTTATATATCTTTAGTAAGATAAAATAAGTAAGTAAAGAAAAGTGAATTTTTAACTTAAGAAGGGTCGAAAGATAAAAGAAGTCGGTAGGGATTAGTAAAGAAATTTCTAGGCAAAATCCTTAAGAAGAAAAGGGTCTTAGTAGAGAAGAAGGAGTTTCGATAGAATTATATATAGATAAGGGGATTTCTAAAGATTTTTCTAGAAAAGAAAAGAGATTAGAGGAGGTAATCGAGGTCAAGATATCTTTAAGTATAAATTCTAAACGATTTAGTCGTTTAATTAACGTTAAATTTTAAGGAAAGTTAGATAAGTAATTAAGGAAAGAGGTCGTATTTTATTTAAAAAATGCTAAAGCTAGTTAAAGAAGTAATTAATTTCCTAGCGTAGTAAGCTAAGCCGGGCTTATAACTTATTAAAGGTTAGAGCAGTAGCGAAATTATAAGGAAATTAGGGGATCACGTAATAGAACGTAATAAAAGAGACGATATTATATAAGGTAGGATTTAGCTAGAATTAATTGATAAAGAATTAAGTGCGTAAGTGCTTATAGAATTTCTAGCTATTTAGTAGCAAGAGATTCGCCTTTTATAGACAAAATGTAAGGGAACGGAGTAATATATTCGGACCGGCCTTCGGGCGGTCTTAAAGCCAGATAAATGTTAATTTTAAAGCATTTTACTCTATAGCTATATGTCCCTTCTTTATACGGCAATTCGTGTTTAAAGTTAGTTAAGGTTAGTTTAGGTCTAAGCAGATCCTTGTTTTATCTAGCTACCCTAACCTCCTTAGTTCCGTATATAACGTTATAGATTGTGTATAAGAACGTAAGGACCTAAATAATAACGGGCTAAAGCTAGGCTATTTAATACGGGTTTTTATATAATTTATACACCCCCCTATGCTTAGCTAATTAAGTAAGGATTAGATAGCTGATTTATTAAAGTAGTAAAATCACTTTCTTATAGGTCCTTAGCGATTAAGAATTTTTCTACCTGCCTATAAAGGAAGGGGTATTTATAAACAATACGCTATATATAGCTATATTAGTTTATATAAACGATCTTCTATTCTTTAAGCCTATAAAAGATTTTATAACTTATATAATTAAGAAAATAAGCAAGGTCTTAAAGATTTAATCTTTTAGCAAAGTAAAAGACTTCTTAAAAATAACTATAACTATAAATAGAGCGAAAAAGAATATTTATAAATATCTTAATAATAATATACTCTTAATAAGACAAAGGAATTTAATAAATAGAATATAGAAACCTTAAAAAGCCCTGCTATAAAAGGAGTTAAATTTAATAAAATAGAAGACTATATAGCTATAAAAGAAAATATCTTATTATACTAAATGTAAATAGGCTTACTATTATTTTTAGCATTGTTTTTAAGGCTAGATATATTATACGCAGTAATATTATATGCTAGATTTGCTTTTAATCTAAAAATACTATATTGTAAAGCACTAAATACGATTTAGAAATATCTTAATAAATATCCTAGCCTAGGTATATACTATAACTATATTATAGTCTTTAATATGCTATTTTTAAAGCCGATTTTAATGCTAATTAGGCTAGCGATCTTATAGACTATAAGTCGGTCTCCGGATAGTATTTCTTTATAAATAATAACCTTATAAGCTAGCCTTACTAAAAACAAAAATCTATAGCACTTTCTATATATAAGGCCGAATATATAAGCCTTAAGGAGGCTAATAAAAATGCTTTATATCTATTTAGCTATATTAATATTATAAGAAAAGAAATGTTTATAAATAGACTTAAAAATAAAGTTCTTATAATTTTTATAGATAATTAATCTACTTTAAAAATAGTAAAGAATCCTAAATTATATAAGCTAAAAAACATATAGGCTTAGCATATAACTTTATACGTAATAGTATTAAAGACAAAGAAATAGAGGTTTATTATATAAAATCTAAAGAAAATATAGTAAATATATCGACTAAGGGATTAAGTTTTATACTATTTAATAAGTTCCGAAGTTTACTAAAAATTAAAGAGGTTATAATATAAATTCCTATAATAAAGGTTTTTAGCTATTTTTTACTTTCTTTAGCTTTCTTTTATATAACTTAAGGTTTTTTACCTATATAAAGGTTTTCCTTAAATAAAAAAAAAGAGGTTTTACTTAAATAATAAGTTTTCCTATTTAAAAAATATTAAAAAGCTTTAAGTTTTTCTTTATAAAAATATGTTTTCTTAAGCTATAAAAAAAAACTTTTCCTTATTTTAAAAGGTTTTTACTCTACTTTAATTAGTATATTTAAAGCGCACTTATATACTATAAGTACCTTTTAAAGGAGGCTATAAAGGAGTAAAAGTATTATAGAATTTAAAGAGCTATGCTTAAACTCCTTACTTTACTCTTAAAAAGCCTTACGGAACCCCGTAATAAGAATGCTTAAAGCACGTACTATAAAGGCTCGCTTAAAGAAATATAACGGACATTACCGGTTTAACCCCGCTAAAGTTTTCGAGATAGAACTATAAAGGCTTAAAAGCCTATCTAATAATAGTTTATAATATTTTTAATTATAAAATATACTATAAAAACTACTAAATAGATTCCGCTAGTATCTTTAAAAGATATTTAAGGATTTCCGCGGAATATCTTAATTATAGTTTAGCTTATTTTTAACTTTAAAAGCACCTTAAAATATAGAATAGACTTTATTGCGATTTTTAAGGATATTTAAGAATATTTAAGGATATTTAAGGATATTTAAGGGATTTTCTTAATTATAGTTTATAGTATTTTTAACTAAGCTTATATTTAGTTTATTAAGTAATTTTATAAGGATATTTATAGTTTATTTATATACTAACGATAAATAGTAAGATAGTATAATTAAAGATCCTTGAAATTATTTTTAAAGACTAAGTATAAAGTAGCTAGCTATCCTTTAATAAAAAAACTAAGCTTTTTACTAGTTTTAAACTTTTATATATGTTTATATATAGTAATTAGTTTATTATACCGGCTTAACTAGCGGTAATTAGTTTATAGTACTAGCTTTTATTAGTAGTAATTAATTTATAATACCGGCCTTAATTAGTAGTAATTAGTCCGCGCCTTATCCTCCTATCTTTACGCTATAAGGCGTAGTAAAAATATTCTCTCCCGCAGCTTATATTACCTATATATATAAGCAGGGGCGGGCATTTAAAAGGTATAAGTACTTATTAAGCGGGCGCGGTATAAATAGGTAAAAAGGGCTAGCGCTAGTACGTATTTTTAAAATAAGGCGTATAAAAAAATAAAGATATATATATATATAAATAAAAATGCTTTATTAATATAATTACTTAAAGCTATAAAAGAGTAAAATATACTTTCCTACAGTCTATAAGCTAAATACAGTATAAATAACACACGATATAAATACGCTGAAATATATATTAAATCCGCTATATAATTCTATATACTATATATATTTGCTTATATTATTATACGTATATATAAGCAAGGTATAAGTAGATTAAAAAGAGGTATATATAGAGGCTATATGTATAATCCGTGCTAAGTCGCTACGCTACCTCGTATTTCTTACGGAATTAATCTTTAAGCTTATAAATAGAATATTTACTTAATAATAGCTATTAGCTTACTATATATAACTGCACTAAATAAGGGGCTCTTTTTTAAATTACTTAAGTTACTTATAGCTTAGAAATTGTCTATATAAGGAGGCCTTAGTCTCTTCTTTACTTAAAATAGATTATTAACCTTCTATATACACATCTTACCTATTTTTTAACCTTTTCGCACACTCTTTATATCTTTATAGTCCCCTTACTTATAGCTATATACCTGCGTTCTTCTTTATCTATTTGCTTCTTAATTGTTTTTAAGGGCCTTATTATAAGAAAGTTATCTATATAGATCGCTAAAGCAATTTTATAGCGTTTATTTATAAATACCCCCTCTTTTAATAAAAGAGAGAAAAATCTAAGTTTATTTAGTATATCTTTTAAATAAGTATACTAAAGCTTTAAGCTTTGTTTAAGACCATATAGTGCTCTCCTTCGCTTTGTCTTTATAAAACCTTTATTATATAGGTCTATACATTTCGATACATTTATCTCTTTTCCTTTATAATAAGGTTTATTCTTAGAATAATAGTCTTTTAAAGCGTATTATTTATAGCTTATTAAAAGATTAATATATACTTCTAAATCTATATTAGCGTTAACAAAAGCATTTATAATATCTATTTACATAGCTTAATAATTATTTAAAACTGCTAAAATAAGAAGAATTCTAGTAAATTTAGGTTTAGCTATAGTCGAGAAGGTCTTTAGGTAATCTAAGCCGTATATCTACTTAAATCCTTAGATTACGAAACGGGCTTTATATTTAATAATTTGATTTTAACTATTCTTCTTTATAGTATAGACCTAACAGCTACTTAAAGCCTCCTTATTGCTAAGAAGATAGGCAAATTCCTAAGTATTATATTTTATTAGTTAGTTTACTTCCCTTAACATAGCGTTTTTCTAACTAGCTAAATTAAAACTATTTATTGCTTATTTATAGGTATTTAGCAAACCTTAATCTATATCTTGTTTTAATATATCTAGAATAGACTTTTCATAATCGCTATTTAAAAGCAGGCATATATTAAAGTAATCTATATAATTAGTATAGGACCCGTTAAGCTTCTTAAGTATTTCCACTACTATACGACTAGTAGGGCTAGGATCTTTATTTTAAAAACCTTTTTTTATAAAGGTTAAGGGAACTTCTTTAGTAATTTTTTTTAAGGATTCTATCTTTTTTTAAAAGGAGGCTTTTTGCCTTAGCTTTATATAAAGTATTAGTAGATTATATAAAGCATTAGTCGATTTATTTAATATTAATCTTATTACTAGCTAAAGCTAACTTAAGCTAATTATAGGCGTATTTAACTTATACTACTTATAGCTAATACTTACTATCTTTAATTATTAAGCTATATTATCTTTTTTTTAACTATTAGTATTAACTTTAATAGTTATCTTCTTATAACTAGCGGTATTTACTTTACTAATTAATCTTTTATATTAAGTAGTATTTACTTTATTAAATATTAGTACTTTTAGTACTTAAGATTACTAATAGAATAGGTTTTATATTATATATTCCTCTCTTTAAGGTCTTTTTAAACTTAAAAAGATAAACGTTCTTATTTTTAAGTTTCTTTTTAACCTTTAGAAATATAATAAGAGAATTAAAGAAATCTTACTTTAAAGAGAGTAACCCTAAGAATTCTTTAAAGAAAATCCTAATCTTATTCTCGTTAAATCTTTCTTAAAATAAAGAGAATCCTATCTTAAAAAGGATATATACAAAGTTATATAGACTTAATTATAAGGTTTCTTCCTTATTAAATTTCCTTTTATTTTTACTATTTAAGGATAGTATAAAAATCCTAGCTTAAAGAAGCTAATACTTCCTCTTAAATGTTTTATCGGTTAAAGTCCTTACCTTTTCTTTAAATATTTTTTAAATGCTTTTTAGGTTCTTAAGTATTATCCGGACTAAGATAATTCTTTTACTTTACTAAATAAAAGTGTTTTTAATTTTCTATCTTTTTTAGCGAGTATAGCTTTAATTATATATTTACTCTCTTTAACTCTCTTTAAGTTTAGCTTTCTTATTACTTTAGCTTTTTATAAAGTCGGCTTTAATAAAGATATAAAAAAGATAAGGTAAATAAGTAAACTAGTTAAAAGTTTTAACTTATAATTAACTTTTCTTATTTTCTCTATAACTTTAAAAGGTCCTATTCTTTTATAATCTAAAGACTTATTAAGTCTATTAGTCTTAAGATTCCTCCTTAAAAGATATACTTTATTACTTTTAGATAAAAAAGGTTTTAAAAACTACTTCTTATTATAATAATCTAACATTTTCTTAGTAATATATTTTAATTTTAATTTTATAAACCTATATAAGGTTATTAATTGCTTAAAGTTTAATATAGCTTATTAGCTATAACTTCTTAAGGTAAAAAAGACTTATAAGCTTTAAGTATAAAGCTATAATTTATAAATACTAAAGTATTTTTAATAGGTTTAAAATAAGAGGTATTATATACTAATTATACTATAAGCAATTTAAAAAGCTAATTATCTTACTTATAATTTATATAGCTTTTAAAGTATTACTTAAGTATTTAGTTTAATTATTTTATTATTCTGTTTTTAATAAGGTAAAAAGCAGTAGATAATTTCTACTTTATAGTTAGGGCTTAGATTAAGCCTTACTAAAAATTTAAAAAAGAATTCTAATCTTTATCCGAAATAATTAAACTTAAAAGTCCTCGATTAGCTATAATATATCTTATAAAAGTATAAGATAACTTTTTATATTTATAGTTTTATATATAAAAAAAGAATAGCTAAAATTTATAAAACGATTAACTATAATTAAAATAGAATTATATTCTATACTAGTTATAAGATATATAAACTTTAGTAATTTTATAATAAGGTTTAAAGCTATAAAGTCTAAAGGTTATAAAGAAACTTTTAAAGAAATTAAGTTACTATAAGGCTTATATTATATAGCCTTGCTTTTATTATATATCTCGTATAACTTAATAACTCCTTAGATTTTCCTATAAAGGTTATAGGTATTATAATAGTTTTTAATTCTATTATAGGTTTTTATTCTACTTTAATATTTATATAAAGGATAATAATAAAAATCTATTATAACTATTCTCTTAGTTTTTAAGGTAAGGAATAGGTTATTCTTATAAAACGCTATTTTTTCTTTTTACTTTAAATTTTTATATCTTTTCTTATTTAAGTCTTTATAAGAATTCTTAAGTAATTTTAAAGTAGTAAGATCTCTTTAGATATTTAAAAGTATATATAATATCTTTAACTTTAAATTACTATTATATTTTAAAAGTAATAAGGTCTTTTTATAACGCTTCTTTTATAGTTTAAGTCCGGTCGTTAGCTAATTATATTAGCTTAGTTATTTTAAACCCTTTTTTATAAATAATATTATAATTAAATTCTAAAAGGAATTTAGCTAATCTTATTTACTTAGTATTATACTACTACGTTATAGCAAAATAACTAATATTCTTATAATCCGTATAAACCTTAAGTTTATATTTATTTCTTAAGATATAGTATTAAAATTCTTTAAAAGTATAGATAATTACTAAGAAATCTTTATCTTAAATAAAGTAATAAATCTTTATACCTACTAGCTTCTTTAAATAAAACGTTATAGGTTTAAGAATATTATTTTTAACACGCTAGCTTAACTATACTCTTAATATAAAAATAAAGGCATTTATTTTTAACTTTAACGGCTTTTTTATATTATAAGTATTTAATATAGGTTTTTTAATAAGTAATTCTTTAATTTTTTTAAAAGCTTTGTTAGCTTTTTCGTTCTACTTAAAAGGTTCTATTTTCGCCTTATTTAATACTAATAAAATCTATATAAGTATCTTAAAAAGGTTTAATATAAACTTCTTATAATAATTTATATACTACGCTTTATAGTATAAGGATAAGGGGATAAGGCGTAGACTAATTACTACTAATTAAGGCCGGTACTATAAAATAATTACCGCTAGTTAAGGCTAGTACTATAAACTAATTACCGCTAGTTAAGCTAGTATAACAAACTAATTACTATATATAAACGTATATAAGGGTTTAGAAATAATAAAAAGCTTATCTTTTTTTTAAAGCATAGCTAATTACTTTATACTTAGTTCTTTAAGCTAATTTTAAAGATCTTTAATTATACTATCCTTCTATTTATCATTAATATATAAATAAACTATAGATATCCTTATAAAACTACTTAATAAACTAAGTATAAGCCTAGTTAAAAATACTATAAACTATAATTAAGAAAATCCTTTAAATATCCTTAAATATCCCTTTAAAATTATAGTAAAGTTTATCTTATATCTTTTAGAGTATTTTAATAGTTAAAAATAAGTCGAACTATAGTTAAGATATCCCGCGGAAATCCTTAAATATCCCTTAAAGATACTAGCGGAATCCGCTTAGTAGTTTTTATAGTGTTTTTTATAATTAAAGGCATCGTAAACTATAGTTAAATAGGCTTTTAAGCCTTCGTAGATATATCTCGGAAACCTTAGCAAGGTCTAACTAGTAATATTTATCGTATCTCCTTAAGCGAGCCTTTATAGTGCGTGCTTCGGGCGTTTTTATCGCAGGGTTTTATAAAGCTCTTTAAAAGTAAAGTAAGGAGTCTAAGCATAGCTATTTAGATTTTATAATATTATATATCCTAAAAAGATTTCGATTTCCTTTATATTTATAAAAATTAGCTTATCTTTAATTATAAATATTTTCTTTTAAAGGTATATCTTTATATAAAAAGAAGAATTATATACTTTAAGAATTTTACTTAATATTAATAAAAGCTATATTTCTTTAATAAAATATATACGCTAGCTTTTATTAACACTTTTAGCACTATATTAACTTCTTTATAATATTACTTAAGCTTATTAAAGTATATAATAATATTATCTTAATAAGCTATATAAAAACGGTTTAACAGCCCCGGAAAACTACGAGCGTGTCGTCGCTCGACAGACGACCCACACACGTGTAATAAGGAATTTCACGCTCGGTGCTACGGCGGGCCCGGGCCTCTTTATCCTCGGTATCTTTGCCCGGCAGTTTAGGGAGTAGACCCGTATTAAGGTTAGAAAAAGTGACCTTCTTCTTCGGCATAGTGGCGATAAAGATA
>JAPEBW010000708.1:0-41404 GCA_027405785.1 Ophiocordyceps robertsii
TTACGGTATCTCTTATAGTTAGATACGTCGTAAACTATAGTTAGGTAGGCTCCTAACTATCTATAGTTATATCCCGGAAACCTTAGTAGGGTCCGATTAATAATGTTCGTCGTATCTCCTTAGGCGAGCCTTTATAGTGCGTGTTTTAGGCGTTCCCGTCGCGGGGTTCCGTAAGGCTTCCTTAAAAGTAGAGTAAGGAGTCCGGGCGTGGCCGTTTAGATTCCGTAACATTTAATAAGCCTTAATCTATAAGACTAATATAAAGTTAATAAGGTCCTTTTAATAAAGAGCTTAAAAATCTTAGATAAGTAATATATTAGCCGCTAAGCGTTTTACTATTTAAGCGCTAATCCTTACTTTTATAACCGCGAGGCCACTATCTAGCCTTCTTTATATATATATTATAAATTCTATTTAATTTATAGTAGCTATCCTTTTTACTCCTTAAATAAGAATTTATTAAGAGGAGTTTATAGTTATATCTTAAAAGGTCTTTTTTAAGTTAGCTTAAATAAGGCTTTAGTTTACTTTAATATCTATATAAGCTTTAATACTTATTATCCTAGGCCTTTTTTTCCTATAAACTAATAAACGTATAAAAGTAATTTATAACGGCTTATTAAGACTTAATAGTTAGATATTAAAAGAACCTTAACTATTTAAACGCTTTATAGCTTTTAAATAACTATTTGTTATACTAAGCTATATTTTTATATAGTAACGTTTAAGCTAAGGTTAAGGGGTGTTTATCTTTAATATATTAATAAACCTTATTTTTTAAGGGGAATGCTTCGATATAAAATCTATATACTTTATCGGCCTCTTAAACTAAGTTTACTATAATATAGATTTCGGTTTCCTTTAAGCTTTTATTAGTATCTATTTAAGCTCTTTTTATACCGTACTCTTTGTCCTTAAAATAGTTATTAGTCTTTACTTTAATTCCTTTTTTAGTTATAAAGTATACTTAGTTTAGCTTTAGCATTAATAAGTATATAGTCTTAAAGGTTCTTTTTCTCTAAAGCTAAAAGACTTTACCTTATATCCTTAACTATTTAAACGGGTTTTTCCTTTAAATTAGCGAGCGCTATAAGGCTTATAGTATATCCGCCTTAACTAAGCGGTCTAAAAATATAACTTACGGTCCCGGTAAGCCCTTAATAAATAGCTAAGGCGTCTTAAACTATCCTTTAAGTATATATAAAGTATAGCTAGTTAGTTCTCGCTTTTTTATAAGTTAGACTTATTTTTTTCGTACTAATAAGTAATTTTAAGATCTGTAAGTATATTTAACTTATAGCTAAAAAAGAATTTTCTTTTATTTATTTATTTATTTATTACTATCTTTATTTCTTATTAAACGTTATAAGGATTTTTATAAATAGACGTTTAGCTTTTAATAAATTATTATAGTTAAGTAGTTTAGCTAATAAAGTGCGGCCTTAGCTTTATATTATAAGTATAATATCTAAGACTTAAAGTCGGACTTTACTACTATATCTTTTATAGTAAAGTGCTTTTTATTAAGTGCTTATACCGCTATATTTAAGCGGATTTAAAACCGTTTTTATAAAGCAGAGATTTATTAGCTTAGTTTAATACTAAGCTTACTAAGCTCTTCTTATTATAGTTTTAAGAGGTCTTTAAAATACTATTCCGCCGTACTTTTTTAAAGGAAGAATAGTAATTAAATAGCTAATTTATCTATATAGGCCTTACTTTTATTAGCGTTTTAGCGGATAAAGTTTATAAAACGGTCTAATCTTTAAAATATACTAACCTTATTATATTTTTAAATTTTGTTAAAAAATACTTTTAGCAGTCTTTATAGGTTAAATCTCCTTATATCCTTAGCTTATAGTTAAGGTTTTTCTTAAAGCTTAATAAGCGCGTTTTTTTTCTTAATACTTAAAGGAGACTAAGGAATTCTACGTTAAATATTATTATTATTTTTACTAAAAGGCTTAAAGCTATACTTAGTTTTAATATCTACGCGCGAAGTATAAATAGGTTTAGCTTATTAAGGGTATTGCTTTCCGCGTTTTCGTCGCTTATTATTAAAGTCTTAGTTTTTATACTCTCGCTAAGCGCTTAACCTTTTGTTTTATATATATCTTAGAATTTAGTATACTATATAGCTTTAAGCATAAGAGACTTATTTTTATTAATTTAAAGTCTTAAAAATGCTTTAATTAGCGCGGCTATAGCGGATTAGGCTAAAGAGTAATACTAAACTAAGAAACTACTAAGTATCCTTTAAAGTAAATTTCCGGTTAAGGCCTATAAACTAAACTTTATTTTTAATATATAGTAAAAATATCCGCTAAGCCTATCGTTTTAAGGATAAAGTAGCTTTATTATAAGCTTAATCTAAAGGGTATTTAATAAGTAAAAAGCTAAAGTATTTTAAAGTCGGCTTATCTTTACTTCTTTTATTTTAAGGATAATAAATCTATTTAAGCAATATTAAATTTAGTTTACTTAATTATACAGGTTTTATCGTTTTATAGTTTAGTTTTTATTTATATTTTAAAAGTAGATTAATTTTTAAAAGGCGGTAATCTTAGCTTAGCTAAGCGGGACTTGTTTTATATCCCGTTTAGCTTTATAGGCTTTCGCGGTATAATACATTAAAAAGTGTTAAGGAGATAATAAAACCGGTATAATTAATAAGCCGCGGCCTTTTCCGCTTTTACTGCCTACTTATCTCGAAGTTCGGTAATAAGCGCGTTAAGGAAGAGGTGCTTATTATTAAAGTTAGACTTAAAGGTTAATAGGAGCTTCTTATTAAAAGAAATATCGTTTAGTATTTAACTTCTTATAGAATAAGGACTTTATTATACGATATAGTCGCTCTTAGCTTAGCGGATATTTAAGGGATTTTTATTTAAATAAATAAGAATTACTACTATTTGCTATAAAGAAATAGTATAATAATAATATATTATTAAAAGGTTTCGCCCCGGCCTTAGTTAAGGGTTAAGATAGTAATTATCGCTTATATGCTTATATTTTATATACCGATATATAAGTAGCTAAAACGCTTATATTTTACGTTTTATAATAATTACTACCTTTAAAAGAAAAATAATAACGTCCTTATTATCTATAAAATAAGACCTTCTTAGTTTATTTAGCTAGTAGCTAAAAGCTATATATGCTTATACTATTATACGCGCTTAAGGGGAGCTTATTTCTATACGGACTTATAACTTTACCTTTTTATATAGGAATCGAACCTATGCTAAAGGAATTGCTATTATTTCCTACGCCTTATAGTATAAGGATAAGGGGATAAGGCGCGGATAAATAACCGCTAGTTAAGGCCGGTATTATAAACTTATTACCGCTAATCGGGGCCGGTACTATAAAGTAATTTCCGTTAATTAAGTAAGTATAACAGGCTAATTACTATATATAAACATATATAAGGGTTTAAAAATAGTAAAAAGTTTATCTTTTCTTTAAAGTATAGCTAGCTACTTTATACTTAGTTCTTTAAGCTAATTTTAAGGATATTTAACTATACTATCTTACTATTTATCGTTAGTATATAGATAAACTATAAATATCCTTTTAAAATCACTTTAATAAACTAAGTATAAGCTTAGTTAAAAATATTATAAACTATAATTAAGAAGATCTCTTAAATATCCTTAAATATCCCTTTAAAATCGCGGTAAAGTCTATCCTATATCTTTTAACGTGCTTTTATAGTTAAAAATAAGCTAAACTATTATTAAGATATTTTACGGAAATCCTTAGATATCCTTTAAAGATACCGGCGGAATCCGCTTAGTAGTTTTTATAATATCCTTTATAATTAAAAACGTTATAAACTATAATCGGATAAGCTCTTAAGTCTTTATAGTTATATCTTAAAAACCTTAGCGGTGTTTAACTAATAATATCTATTATATCTCCTTAAGCGAGCTTTTATAGTGCGTGCTTTAAGCTTTCTTATCGCGGGGTTCTATAAAGCTCCTTAAGAGTATAGTAAGGAGTTTAAGCATAGCTGTTTAGAATTTATAATATTTACTTTTACGATACTATAGCTAATTAATTAGCTATAAGCTAGTTTAAGGTATTTAAAGCTTTCTTATCCTCTTATAAGCTTTTTAGATAGTAGTTTCATTTTTAAGATTAAAGCATTTAAACTTTATACTAAAGAATTAACTAAGCTATAAAAGTTTATTATATTTTTAAAGCTTATTTTTAGTTTTATCTTACTATTATAAATTAAGAAGTAATAAAGGTTTTATTTATATTTAGTTACTTAAAAGGCTTAGCTATAATATAGTTTAAATGGATTCTTAAGGACTATATAGACAATAGTCTTAAAGATAGAAATTTTAAGACGAAGAATATTTTTAAGAATTTCGATAACTTTAAAGAAGCTTTATAAAAAACGTTCGGAATTATAAATAAGCAACGATTAGTAAGGTATAAATTAAGAAGCCTTAAGTAAGTTACGTTTTTCTCGGCTTATATAGCTTAATTCCGATAAATAACTTTTAAGCTAAAATAAGAAAACGATACCTTTATAGCTACGTTTTATAAAGGACTTTAAGAACTCGTTAAAGACGGAATCTACTACTTAAATAGGCTAAAGACGCTACTAAACTATCTTAGTCTAGCGGTCTAGATAGACGATAGGTAGTATTAACGCTAGTAGTAAAAGAAATACCGTTTAACTCCCGGTAAGGTTATAAAGAAAAATAATAAAAAGCAATAGCGCGACTTAAGTAATGCAATAAACCTAGATACCCTTAACGCGAGCCTGTTAAAGCCCGCTAAAAAAGCTATTTAATACTTTAACTATATAAAGAAAGGCTATATTATAAGAGACTATATTTAAAAGAGGAATTCTTTTACGGGAAAGAATATGCCTATTCGTAGGAATAATGCCCTCTTAGCTTATAATCCGCGATATACTTTACTACTACCTTTTACTAAGAATACCTAAATCGATACTAAGCTTATAATGCCGACCTTTAGTCCGTTTAAGACTAGTTCGCTTAAAAAGAGTCTTTATAAAAAAGAACTTAATAAAGAGATAAAAATAAAAGCCGATAATTTAAACGATTAATAAAGGAATGCTTTTAAGACTAAGGATAATTATAAGTACGGAACTTCCTTTTAAACTATTAACAAAAACGATAAAAACACTCTTTATTTTAATATAAACATTATGCTTTTAAATATAAAAGATAATAGTAGCTATAATCTTAAGGACCTCGAATTTAAAGAAATAGTTAAAAAGCCCTCTTTTAAGAAAGAGGATAGGAATAAGCCTTATACTTCTTTTATAGAATATCTTAGTATAGTTATTACTATTAAGAATAAGACGTATAAGTAGCTTCTTTAGACTAGATACTATAAATATAACTACCTTATATACCTTTTAGATAAGTAAGGAAGCGGCTAGTTTCTTAAATTAAGGAAACCTTATAATAAACCCGCTATAATAACTTAAGAACTTACTATTAATATTAAGGTTTTTGTAGAAAACCTTAAAGGAGATATTAAAGCTAATAAAAAGGAACTTATATAAAAAAACACTAATAACTAGATTAAAATCGAATAATATTTACTTTTTAAGCAATATACTATACAACGATTAAAAACCTTTAAGATAGTAACCTAGCTTTAACGAATAAAATTTTAAAGCTAAAAGAAGATTATTAATTTTTTTTTAAATATATTACTAATTTTATTAAAGATAAAGACGATCTTAAGAAAAAGAACAACGAGCTAGCTAATAAGCTTAAAGAAGATATAGAATTCCTAAACTTAGTTATTAAAGATACGTTTAGATAATATAGCGAGTATTTTAAAATAAATTATAACCTATATAATAAAGTTAATAATTTAGAAATACTATATAAAGCTAAGTAATTTTCGAATAGTATGCTTAAAAGCTAAGTTTAAGCTTAGTAAAAGGAAATTAATAACTAAAAGCAATAAAAAGAAATAGATCGTAGGGAAGGTATTAATATTATTAATAAAGCAGTTAGGAAATATAAAGCTAGTAGGAATTTAGTTTTTAAAGCTATTAAGCAGCTTAGTAACTTAAATAGACTAATTTCTTAGAAAGAATTAAGATTTACTAAAAAGTTAGTAAACGAGGTAAAAAACTAATAAGCTTAAGAATAATAAGGCTATCTCTTAAAAAAAAGAACTTACTTATATTAAATAATAATTTTCGAAGTATAAAAATAACTCTTTTATTAAAATTAAAACGACATTGCCTTAATATATTCGTAGATTACGGTGCGATAAGTTGCTATATTTCCCCTATAAATGTAAATCGTCTAAAAAAGGACGAGTCTTATATACTTCTTTTAGTAAAAGGATTACCCTTTAAGTATAATAATAGCAAGATTATACTAAAAACTAATTCTCTTAAGTATATAATCGGGATTTATAACTTTAAAGATTCCCTTAACGTCTTAGCTATTAGCTATAATATTATATTAAGACTACCCTTTTTATAGAAATATAATCCTTTAATATATTAAGATAAAGTCCTTTTAAGGTTTTAAGACAATACCTTAAATATTCCTCTTTATAGTTTAATAAAGGACGAACCTAAATGAAAACCCTTAAATAATTTAAATACGGTAATACTTAATAATAACTATATAAGGAATACTAATAAAAAGGATAATAAAGCTTCTTATATAAATATAAATATTGCATTAATAAATATCGTAATAAGAGACAATAGGATAACTGATATAACTAAAGATAATACGATTTTAACTAGTATAATATACGTAAAAATAATGCTAAACCTTAATAAAGAAACTAAAAGCCCTGGAAATAATTATAAAGCTATTTATAACTTATTAAGAAAAAGTCTATTTAATACCTTAAAGAATATTAAGTAGCAATGCCTTAAAAAGAAGGATAAGATTAAGAAACGGAATAAGAGAAAGATTAAGAATAAGATATATAAAAATAGCTCGTAGTATTTAGAAGGTACTAATAATTTCAAGCACCTTAAAGAGCGAATATAGTATATAAGACGTTCGGAAGGTAGTATTAACTTAAAATACCTTAAGGATCGTTATCTAAAAATACTTAGAAATATATTAAGGAGATATTTCAATATATTTACGCTGCTACTTAAAGATAGGCTATTACTATAAAGGAGTTAAGGATATAAAATTAAGTTAAAATAAGGCTTTAAGCTTAGATTCCGTAAGATATATAACTTAAATAAGAAATATCTAAAGTTATTAAAAGAATATATTGATAAAAACCTCCGAAAAAGTAATATTAAAAAGTCTTAATTAAAATATAAAGCTCTTATACTATTTACTCCGAAAAATAGTAAGGATAAAAAAAAGACTCGACTTTATATTAATTTTTAAAAGATAAATAACGATATAATAAAAGACCGGACTTAATTTCCTTTTATAAGTAAAAGAAGAGATAGATTAGCTAATAAGCAGTAATATACTAAGGCAGACCTTAAATCTACTTTTAGCTAAATACGTATTAAAGAAGGAGACGAATTTAAAATAGCTTTCGGAACGCGATATAGACTTTAAAATTTTTTAGTTATACTTTTAAGATTAACTAATATACCGGCAACCTTTTAAAAGAGATTTAATAGTATTCTAAATCCTTATTTAAACCGTTTTTATACGGCTTATTTAGATAATATTATTATATACTTTAATACGCTAAAGCAACACTATAACAAAGTTAATATAGTACTAAAAGCATTAAGAAAAGCTAGCTTATATATCTTACTAAAAGAATGCAGCTTTTATAAATAAGAAGTAAAGTTTTTAAGGTATGTAATTACTCCTTTTTATATAAGGATAGACCTATAAAAGATTTCTATAATTAAAAATAGCTAATTCCTATAAATGTTAAGGAAATTTAAAGCTTTATAGGATATATAAATTATTATAAGAAGTTTATATCGGACTTTTTTAAGATACTTATACCGGTATTATTAGTATTAAAAAAAGCTAAAATACACCCTTTTAAGTAAAACTTAAAAGTAAATAAAGCTTAAAAAAAATTTAAGAATTACTTATTAAAGAACTTATATTTAATACCTATAATCTAAAGAGCTATTAAAGTTAGAAAAAGAGACTTCTAATTTTATATTAAGCAAATAATTAAGTTAGCGCGATAAGAATAATATTTTTAAACTTTTAGCGCTTTACTTAAAGAAGCTAGTAAGTAAAAAGATATATTATCTTATCTATAATAAAGAATTCTTAGCTATTATATACGCTTTTAAAGAATTTAAATATTAAATCTTAAGGAATAAATATAAACTTAACGTTTATACGAATTATAAGAATATTAGTAATTTTACTACGATATAGCAATTAAATGCTAAGTAAATAAAATAGGCTAAATCTCTTTCTAAGTTTATTTATAAGATTATTTATAAGAAAGGTTTTAAGAATAACTAAGCTAATATAATTAGTAGATAACTAGACCTTAATAATAAAAAAGAGCTTGTAAAGAGACCTTATTAATTTTAAATAATAATAGTAATTTAGAGTTAAAAACGTTATATATACTATTTAACGTATAAGAAGATCTTATTACTTTAAAATTACTTTAGAATTCTTATAAGAACTTAGATAAGAAAAGATATAAGAATCTTAAGTAAGAGGGAGAAATAGCGTTTTATAAAAATAAGCTATTCCTTACCTTAAAGGCTAAGAAAATAGTTATAACGGATTTTTATTTACACCCTTTATAAAAACATTAAGGTATTATAAAAGCGTATAATAAGATTATAAACTAGTATAATACCTATATAATTCTTAAAAGAAAGTCTATAGAGTTATTAAGTTATATAAAGTATATAATAAAAGTAAGGCTATATAATATAAGCCTTATAGTAACTTAATTCCTTTAAAGGTTCCTTAAAGACCTTAAGACTTTATAGCCTTAAACCTTATTATAAAATTACTAAAGTCTATAAATTCTATAATTATTATAAAATACGATTTTATTTTAGTTATAGTTTATCGTCTTACGAAATATAGCTATTTTATTTTAATATATAAAGCTATAAACGCAGAAAGTTTATCTTATACTTTAATAAGATATATTATAACTAATTAAGGACTTCCGAATTTAATTATTTCGGATAAAGATTAAGAATTTATTTCGAATTTCTAGTAAGGTTTAATATAAGGATTAAGCATAAAGCAAAATTTATCTACTGCTTTTTACTTTATAATAAACAGAATAATAAAACAATTAAATTAAACGCTTAACTAATACCTTAAAAGCTATATAAATTATTAATAAGATAATTAGCTTTTTAAACTACTTATAGTATAGTTAAGGTATAATACCTTTTATTTTAAGCCTATTAAGAATACTTTAGTATTCGCGAATTATAGCTTTATTATTATAGAATCTAAACGGCCACGCCCGGACTCCTTACTCTACTCTTAAAAAGCCCTACGAAACCCTATAACGGGAACGTCCGGAGCACGTACTATAAAGGCTCGCTTAAGGAGATACGATAAATATTACTAGTTAAACCCCGCTAAAGTTTCTAAGATATAACTACGGAGGGTTAAAAGCTTACCTAACTATAGTTTACGACGTCTTTAACTATAGGAGATACCGTAGAAACTATTAAGCGGATTCCGCCGGTATCTTTAAGGGATTTTTAAGGATTTCCGCGGGATATCTTAATTATAGTTCGACCTATTTTTAATTTTAAAAGCACCCTAAAAAATATAGGATAAACCTTACCGCAATTTTAAAGGATATTTAAGGATATTTAAGGGATTTCCTTAACTATAGTTTATAGTGTTTTTAACCGGGCTTATACTTAGTTTATTAAGCGATTTTATAAGGATATTTACGGTTTATCTATATACTATAGATAATATAGTTAAACATCCTTAAAATTAGCTTAAAAAACTAAGTATAAAGTAGCTAGCTATACCTTTAAGAATAAATAAGCTTTTTACTATTTTTAAACCCTTATATACGTTTATATATAGTAATTAGTTTGTTATACCGGCCTAACTAGTAGTAATTAGTCCGTAGTACCGGCCCCGACTAGCGGTAATTAGTCCGCGCCTTATCCTTTTATCCTTATACTATAAGGCGTAGTATTTATACTAATAGCTTATAAGTCTTCTTTACTTAAGAAGATTATAAACGAAAAAGCTATATTAAGCTTTAAGTAGTTAATTAGGTTATACAGATTTATAAAATTAAAATTAAAATATATTGCGAAGAAGATATTATATTATTATAATAAGAGATAGTCTTTAAAACCTTCTTTATTTAAAGGCAATAAACTATATCTTTTAATAATAAATCTTAAGACTAATAGACTTAATAAGTCTTTAGATTATAAGAAGATAAGACCTTTTAAAGTTATAAAGAAAAGAGGAAAAGTAAACTATAAGTTAGAACTTTTAACTAGTTTACTTATATACCTTATTTCTTATATATTTTTACTAAAGCCGACTTTATAAAAAGCTAAGGTAGTAAAAGAGCTAGACTTAAAAAGAGTTAAAGGGAACGAAGAAATAGTAAAAATTATACTTGCTAAGAAAATAGAAAATTAAAAATACTTTTATTTAGTAAAGTAAAAGGACTATCTTAGTTCGAATAATACTTAAGAATATATAAAGGACTTAAAAAATGCATTAAGAAAGGTTAAGGATTTTAATCGATAAAATCTTAAAGTAGACGTATTAGCTTCTTTAAGCTAAGATTTCTTTACTACCTTTAAATAGTAAAAGTAAAAGGAAATCTAAATAAGATTTTCTTTAAACAATTTATATAGATAAAAGATTAGGATGTTTTTAAAGAATTCTTATAGTTACTCGCTTTAAAATAAAATTTCTTTAATTATTTAGTTAGCTTTTAAAAGGTTAAGAATAACCTTAAAAAAAAAACGTTTATCTTTCTAAGTTTAAAAAGACTTTAAAAAGGGGAATATATAACGGAAATCTTATTTTATTAGTAATCTTAAGTACTAAAAGTACGAATATTATATAAAGTAAATACTAGTAAATATAAAGAAGTAACTAGTAAAGTAAATACCGCTAATTATAAGTTATAACTATTAAAGTAAATACTAGTAGTTATAAGAAAGGACATTATAGCTTAATAATATTAGCTATAAGCGGTATAAGCTAAATACGCTTATATTTAGCTTTAGCTAGCTTTAGCTAGTAATAAGATTAGTATTAAATAAATCGACTAATACTTTATATTATCGACTTATACCTTATATAAAGCTAAGGTAAGAGGCCTCCTTTTAAAAAAGGATAGAATCTTATAAAAGGTTTTAAGATAAGGATATTTAGTTTTATAAGCTATACTACGCTTTATAGCGTAAGGATAAAGGGATAAGGCGCAGACTAATTACCGCTAGTTAAGGCTAGTATTACGGACTAATTACTACTAGTTAAGGCCGGTACTATAAACTAATTACCGCTAGTTAAGCCGGTATAACAGACTAATTACCGCACGTAAACGTATATAAAGGTTTAGAAATAGTAAAAAGCTTATTTATTCTTAAAAGCATAGCTAGCTACTTTATACTTAGTTCTTTAAGCTAATTTTAAAGATCTTTAACTATACTATTTATAGTACATAGATAAACTATAAATATCCTTATAAAATCGCTTAATAAACTAAGTATAAGCTTAGTTAAAAACACTATAAACTATAATCGAGGAAATCCCTTAAATATCCTTAAATATCCCTTAAAAATCGCGGTAAGGTTTATCTTATATCTTTTAAGGTGCTTTTATAGTTAAAAATAGGTTAAACTATAGTTAAGATATCCCGCGGAAATCCTTAAAAATCCCTTAAAGATACCGGTAAAATCCGCTTAATAGTTTTTACGGTATCTCTTATAGTTAAAGATATCGTAAATTATAGTTAAGTAGGCTTTTAACCTTTTATAGTTATATCTTAAAAACCTTAGCGGGGTCTAACTAGTAATATTCGTTATATCTCCTTAAGTAAGCTTTTATAGTATATACTTTAGTCGTTCCCGTCGCGGGGTTTTATAAGGCTTTTTAAGAGTAAAGTAAGGAGTCTAAGCATAGCCGTTTAAATTCTATAATAACTCCTTTAAGTAAAAAAGAAAAGCTAACGTCTTTATTAGTTTAAAGTAAGACTAAAGTTAAAGGGGCGCTAAGTAATAGCTTTATAGTAGCGTCTTCGCGCCGTATTAATAGTGCGCCGTCCTTGTCCTTTTAATAGTTTTTTCGGCCCGCTTAGCTAATAGTAGCTAAGTAGCTTAAGATAGCTAATAGGCGGCTTTTATCGTAAATCCTTACTTCTTATTTAGTAATTTATCTTCGTCTTTATTAAGGCGATTAGCGCGTTTAGCTAAAACCTTTATAATAAGTTTTTCTAACTCTCCTTTAAAGTATATATCTAAGCACTTATCGGGCAGTAAAGAGTCTCCGCGCTAAGGAATGCTTAAATTCCTTAGCGGGATATATTATAAAAAACTAGCTTTATTTAAGCTTTATTTTATATTATTATCTTACTTACCTTTTTACGCCGTTTTTTAATCCTCCGCTAAATTTCTTATATTACTTACTAGCCTTTTAGGCAGCCTATAAGCGAGATATTATATCTTACTTACTACTACTATTATAGTTATCCCTTACTTTTTATCGCTAAGCTTTCCGACTTATTATCCTTTTTACGCGGCGCTACTACCTACGCCTTTCTACTAACTAATACGCGTCTAGCTACTAAAAAGGTATTAAGGTAAGGGTAAGCCGTCTTACTAATATTAATAGGTATAGTTAGCACTAAGGTATCGAATATCTATATTCTCGCTTAAAAGCGGATAATAAGGTCTTTAATAGCTTTAATGCTTAACTCCTTACTTTTAAGGTTTTAAATATGCTTAATAGTCTTAACAAACTTCGTTATAAAGGGGGCCTTAAAAGCGAGAATATAAAGCGCGTAGTTAGTACGGCTAATAAGGCGGATATTAAAGCCTAAGAATTTTATTACTTAAGTTAAAGTTAAGTCGCGTTTAGACTCTTCGCGGGCTTATAAGTAAAACTTAGTATAGTTTATAGCTAAGTAGAAACTCTTAATTATTATAATCTTATCGCTAGAGTATAGGCCTATAAAGCTAGGCTTATTAAGGATCGTATTAGTTATTATTAGTAGCTCTTATAAAATCAGGCAGCGGAATATATCGCGAGGCTAGTTATCGCTATCTCCTTTAGTTAAGGAAGGATAGTAAATAGACTATAGTAAGGCGCTTATACGCCTTTATATAGCCGGGCTAAGCTTAGCGGTAAGCGGAAAGAGCATTCGCTAAGCGGAACTAAACGGGTCCTTAAGACCTATAGCGGCTATAGGCTAAGAAGGGGACTTTATAATATAGGCTAAACCGCGTATAAAGTAAGATAAGGTTTTAGCCGTAGTAGCTTAAGACGCTATTATAAACCCGGCTATAAACTAGTTAAGCTAGGCGTTAAATATATAGTTAAGGATAGCGCGGACGTTATTTTAGTTATTTAGCTAAAGCGGGTTTCCGCTAGCTATAGCAGTTATTATAAATCTTAAGACTATAGCGAGGTTAGCTAACTTAAGGGCATTAAGTATTAGCTAGTTATTCCGCTAATAAAGATTTTTAGCTACGCCTTAAAAAATATATAAGCGGCGGGGGCTTTTAAATAGTAAAGGCTAAGCGGGAGGTATAGCTAAGTTACCGTAAAACCGGCTATCTAAACTATACTATAATATAAAGCTAGGAGGTAAGTCGTTTAAGTTAAGTATTTAAAGAAGGTAATATAAGCCGTCCCTTATAGTACTATAGTTAAAGTTAAATCTATTAGCTTAAGCGCGGCTATAAAAGGTAGCGTAAGTTTATATAAAAGCTTAAACTTAAAGGTTTTAACTTTTATTAAAGGACTTAAAGCTATAGAGGATAGCCGCTTTATTTCTATAAAGCTTAAGCGCTCGCTTATATCCTTTATATTAAAAGCATAAGGGCTTATAAAAGAGTAAGCTAAAAAAGTAGTTATAGAATAGCTAGTCTTAGCTATAAGAGATATTAAATAATAAAAGGACTTAAAATAGGAGTATAAGGATTATAGGTTTAAAGTAAAAAGTTATGCGTATAAGAGTAAGTAAGGTGCGGCGGGCTATAGCTAGCAGTAAAGGGAAATATAGTTATAAAAGGAAGAAAGAAAAGGAGAAAGAGCGGGCGGCGGAAAGAATTTAAATAAGTATACTATAAGGCTAAAAAGGCCTTATTACTTAAGGAAAACGGCGGTATATTATTATTAAAATAACTAATTACCTTAAGTATAGTAAGTTACGGTTTCTTATAACTTATAATAGCTTTTAAGTCTTATGCTTAAGCTTAACCGCTTAATTTTCTTAGTTAAAGAGTTTCGTATTAAGTTATAAAGGCCGCGCGTTATACTTTCGTCTAAACTACTTAAGTAGCTAACTCCTCTTATGCTTTTTTAAAGGCTTTTATAATCTTTAGTAAGAAGACCGCTTTTTTATTTACCTATAAGTTATAGCTACTTAGCTAGCCTTTTTAAGCTATAAGGAACTCCTTCCTTAGCTTTCCGCTGCCTTTCTTTATTATATAGCTTTATAAGATTCGTTTTACTTCTTACTTATTTAAGTAAGGTATCCTTTTATCTTAAACTAGTTTTAAGCGTATAGCTAGCTCGTCCGCTAAGTATAGTTATGCTACTAAAACGACCGGATAAATATTAAAGGACCTTTTTATATCTAGCCGGTATATAAGCTATCTTACTTTAGCGGTAACTTAAAACGGCCTAGTGCGTCTTTTTTAAAGCTTCGCTAGTTTACTATTCGCAATATAATAGCTTTTACTAAGCTATAGCTAGACTTAATCGCTAAGCTTAAATTTTAATAAGCGGTATTTCTTATTATATCTATCCTTTATAGCGGCCTAAGCGTATATAATAGCTAACCTAGCTTTTTCTTATAAGACCTCTTAGTTTTATAAGTATAAGTAGTTACTAAGGAACTAAAGGCTATTATCTATTTTTATCCTTTTAATAAGCTTACTAAAAGCCGCGTAAATTATTAAGGAGAAGGAATTATTAAAGCTAAACTAAAAAGTAATTAGTATATCGGTTTAGTATAGGTCTAGGAAATTAGCGGTTAAGAATTATAGCGCGAATTTTATAGTTTAGTTTTGCCTTTCCGATAAGCCGTTAGTTTAAAGGTATTAAGCGGTAGATATAAAAAGCTTCGATTTAAAAGCTTGCTATAAAGTCCGCTAAAAAGCTAAGGTAAACTTTATATCTTAGTTAAAGATTATCCCCTTTTAAATCCCTTAATTAGCGCGGAGTAGTTTAGTATATAACGCTTATACTTAGTTTTCCGCTATAAACTAGTTATTACTTAAGATAAAGAGATATATTTTTAAAAATTTATTAGTTATAGTTAGTAAGGTATTAAAGAAGTTCTTTATAAGATCTTTTTATTAAGATTATTCGGCTTAAACTATAAAGAGCCCGGTAATAAAGTTTATCGCTATTATATAGTATAAAACCTATAAGCTTTAAATTAAGATAAGCTACTTTAGCGTCTTACCTTAGTCGGTTTAATTGCGGTAGTAAGCGTTATAGCTATTTACGACCTTATCTATATATTTACTAAGCTATAAGATTAAGAAGCTTTTTAATAAATCTTACTATATATAAGTGCGGCCGGCATAAAAATATTTAGCGTAGGCGTTTTTAATAATCTCCTTAGTATAAGTCTTAAGGATATATAGTCTTTAGCGTCCGTTATTCTCTATAAAGTATAATAACCCTTATAACTAAAAGAATAAAAGTCCAGGGACCTTATCTTTTTCGCTAAGCTACGCTATGATTTTTACTTACTATATATCCTTTATATATCTATTAATTATTTTTTAGCGGAGCGGCAATTTAATTAATACTTTTGCGTAGAGGAATACGCGGTTTATTATCTCGTCTTCTTAAATACGTTTTAATTCCCCTTTTTAATTTAAGGATACCGGCCTATTATCTTAGTGCGGTAAATATAAAAGCGCGTTTAGCATAACGTTTTTAACGCTTAAGATATAGCATACTTTAAGCGGAAATTAGCTTAAGTATTAAGATATTAAGACTAGCTTATTATTAGATTTTATATTAATAAAAAATAAGGATTTTTAATATATAATTCTATAAGTACTTATATAATTAGTAAAGACGACTACCTATAGCGTTCTTATAAATAGTACTATAGTATATAACTTATATACTACTTATACTAAACTAGTTACTTTAAGTTTTATAGGCTAGTATTAAGGTTCTCCGCCTTAAAAGGCGCGGCTTAAGTAAATAATAGGCTAGACCTTAGTTTAAGCTAGTAGCGTCTTTTTATCTTATTCTATGCCTTCTTTTAAGTAAAAAGCTATAGCTACTACTTCGTATTCTTAAGATATATCGATTTAGATAAATAGTTATTAAGTAAGGTTAAAGTAGTAAATCGTTTAAGGCTTAGTAAGTTTCTTAGTTAAAATCGCGAAGGCCTCTTTTTCTTTTAAAGTAGGCTAAAAAGCAGCTTTTATAGCGTATTAAGCCCGTCCTTAGCCCCTTAAAGGGACTCCTTCTTCCTATCTTACTTAAAGCAGCTCCGTCTTTTATTTTTATAAGACGTTAACTTTTTTAGCGAAATACGGGACTATATAGCGTAGCTACTTAGTAAGGCCGATCTATTTCTTAAGCTATTAAAAGTTCTTAAAGAATATAATATCCTTTAAGGCTTATACGCGTTTATCTATATTTATTAAGCCGATAGCGTTTACCTTAAATCTAAGGAGCTATACGGATAAGTATACTAAGAAGGACTTTAGTCCGGATAAAGGAATATTATAGTTATAAAAGGCGCGGAATATAGCCTTTAAATATTAAAGGTATTCTTCGGCCGGATTAAAGTAGATAATAATATCGTTAATATAGGCCGCTACGTATTTTTAGTTTTTACGGAGGACGTTATCGATAAACCTTTAAACGTATACTAAGGAGTTCTTAAAGCCTATAAGTATTATTAATAATCTTTTTAGCCCGCGATAGCTTATAACTATAAACCTTTTTTAGTAGTCTTAATAAACTAAGAACTAATAGAAAAACGATTATATATTTACCGCACTAATAAACTTCTTTCCTTAAAGGCGTTTAATTATATCGCTTTAAAGGGGCATTAAGTAAGCGTCTAAGGCAGTAATAGCGTTAATCTATTATAAGTTTATAACTACTTATCCCTTTTCCTTTCCGTTTACTATCTTTTATATTATAAATACCGGCGCCGCGAATAAGGTTAGCCTATAAACTTATTTTAATCGGCCTTATATAGTTAGCTAGCCGAATATTATATCTACTACCTTCTTATTTTTATCGCTTTATAAGTATAATCTTAATATAACTTATTAGTATTGCTATCCTTTTATTAAAGGAATATATATATATTCGGATTTATCTATATATACTACTCCCTTATTTCTTTAAAAGCGGGGAAACAATTAAAGGATATCTTAGACTTTTAATATGTATTTTAAGTCTTTAGTATAGATCTAAACGCCCTTATTAATAATAAGTTCGGGTAGGTCCTTAGTTCGGCCGATTTTAAGTTTATAGTTTATAGTAAAATTATTTTATAGGAAGTCCTTAGCGGGGTTTATTTTATTTAGATTTTCTATAAGGGCTTTTACTAAGGGAGTAGTAGCATCGACCTCTTTATATAGCTAAAACTACTTATTAAGGTCCGTAATTATCCTTAACTTTTAGCCTTAGTAAAGTACTAGTAGTTCCTTAAAATAGTTTATCGCTATAAAGCTTTTATAATCCTATATTATTATCTAGGCGAGCTTAAGGTTTTCTAGGAAAAATATTATATTACGCCTTAACGGCGGCGCCCGGACTTATATAAGTAAGGCGTAGCTAAAACTAGCTAAAATCGTTATAGTAACTAAGTAAATTACTTATCTATATATTGCTAGTCTTAGCTAGACTATCTTAACTTAAGCTTTAATTCTTTTATAAGCCTTAATCTATAAGACTAACGTAAAGTTAATAAGGTCCCCTTAATAAGGAACTAAAAAGTCTTAGCTAAGTAATATATTAGCTACTAAGCGTTTTACTATTTAAGCGCCGATCCTTACCTTTATGACCGTAAGGCTACTATCTAGCCTTCTTAGTATATACGCGGTAAATTCCGCTTATTTAATAGTAGCTATCCTTCTTACTCCTTAGATAAGAATTCGTTAAAAGGAGTTTATAGTTACGTCTTAAAAGGTCTTTATTAAGTTAGCTTAAATAAGGCTTTAGTTTGCCTTAGTATTTATATAGGCTTTAATACTTATCCTAGGCCCTTTTTTTCTATAAACTAGTAAGTATATATAGGTAAATTATAACGGCCTATTAAGGTTTAATAGCTAAACGTTAAAGGAAGCCTTAACTATTTAAACGCTTTATAGCTTTTAAATAACTACTTATTATACTAAGCTACGTCTTTATATAGCAACGTCTTAGTTAAAGTTAAGGGGGTATTTATCTTTAATATATTAATAAAGCTTATTCTTTAAGGGGAATACTTCGCCGTAAAATCCGCACGCTTTATTAGCCTCTTATACTTAGTCTGCTATAGTATAGATTGCGGTTTCCTTTAAGCTTTTATCGGTATCCGACTAAGCTCCTTTTATATCGTACTTTTTATCCCTTAAATAGTTATTAATCTTTATTATAGTTCCTTCCTTAGTCGCGGAGTATGCCCGTTTTAGCTTTAGCGTTAGCGAGCGTATAGTCTTTAAGGTCCTTTCTCTCTTAAGCCGGAGGACCTCGGCTTATATTCCTAGCTATTTAAGCGGGTTTCTTCCTTAACTTAGCGAGCTTTATAAGGCTTAAAGTATATCCGCTTTTACTAAGCGGTCTAAAAACATAACCCTTAGTCCTAGCAAGCTTTTAATAGATAGCTAAGGCGTCTCGGACTATCCTTTAAGTACGTATAAGGTATAGCTAGTTAGCTCTTACTTTTTTATAAGTTAAACTTATTTCTTTCGCGCTAATAAGTACTTTTAAGATCTTTAAGTATATTTAACTTATAGCTAAGGAAGAATTTCCTTATATTTATTAATCTCTTTATTAATATCCTCGTTTCCTACTAAACGTTATAAGGATTCTTATAAGTAAACGTTTAGCTTTTAGTAAATTACTATAGTTAAGTAGTTTAGCTAGTAAAGCGCGGCCTTAGCTTTATATTATAAGCGCGATATCTAAGGCTTAAAGTCGGATCTTACTACTATATCTTTAATAGTAAAGTGCTTTTTATTAAGTACTTATATCGCTATATTTAAGTAGATTTTAAACCGTTTTTATAAGGCGGATATTTCTTAGCTTAGTTTAATACTAAGCTCGCTAAGTTCTTCTTATTATAGTTTTAAGAAGTCTTTAAAATACTATTCCGCCGTACTTCCTTAAAGGAAAGAGGGCAATTAAATAGCTAATTCGTTTACGTAGGCCTCGCTTTTATTAGCGTTTTAGCGGATAAAGTTAATAAAACGGTTTACTCCTTAAAACGTATTAGCCTTATTATCTTCTTAAACTTTATCGAAAGATGCTTTTAAAGGTCTTAATAGGTTAAATCTCCTTATATCCTTAGCTTATAATTAAGGTTTTTCTTAAGGCTTAGTAAGCGCGTTTTCTTTTCTTAGTGCTTAAAGAAGACTAAGGAATTATTCGTTTAATATTACTACTATTCTTATTATAAGGCTTAAGGCTATACTTAGTCTTAGTATCTACGCGCTTAGTATAAATAAGTTTAGCCCGCTAAGGGTATTGCTTATTATATCTTTATCGCTTATTATTAAGGTCTTAGTCTTAATACTCTCGCTAAGCGCTTAACCTACCGTTTTATACGCGTTTCGGAATCCGGTGCGCTATAAGGCCCTTAGCGTAAAAAGCTCGTTTTTATTAATAAAGAGTCTTAAAAATACCTTAAACGCGCGGCTATAGCGGATAAAGCTAAATAGTAATACTAAATTAAGAAACTACTAAATATCCTTTAAGGCGGAATTTTAGTTAAGGCCCTTAAGCTAAACTTTATTAATAGTACGCGGTAAAAATATCCGCTAAGCTTATTATCTTAAGGAAAAAGTAACTTTATTATAGGCTTAATCCGGAGGGTATTTAGCGGGTAAAGAGCTAAATAGTTTTAAAGTTAGCTTATTCTTACCTTTTCTATTTCAAGGATAATCGATCTATTTAAGTAATACCGAATTTAGTTTACTTAGTTATATAGATTTTATCGTTTTATAGTTTATCTTTTATTAATATTTTAAAAGCGGATTGCCTTTAAAAGGGTAGTAGTTTTAGCTTAGCTAAGCGGGACTCGTTTTATATCTTATCTAACTTTATAGGCTATCGCGGTATAGTATCTTAAAAAAGGGTAAGGGAGATTATTAAACTAGTATACTTAATAGGCCGCGGCCTTTTCCGCTTTTACGGCCTACCTATCTTAAAGTTTTATTATAAGCGCGTTAAAGAAAAGGTACTTATTATTAAGGTTAAACTTAAAAGCTAATAAGAGCTTCTTATTAAAGAAAACATTATTTAGTATCTAACTTCTTATAAGATAAGTATTTAATCGTGCGATATAATTACTCTTAGCTTAGCGGATATTTAAAGGATTTCTATTTAAATAAGTAAGAATTATTACTATTTACTACGCCTTATAGCATAAGGATAAAGGGATAAGGCGCGGACTAATTACTATTAGTTAAGGCTAATACTACGGACTAATTACCGCTAGTTAAAGCTAGTACTATAAACTAATTACCACTAGTTAAGCCGGTATAATAAACTAATTACTATATATAAACGTATATAAAGGTTTAGAAATAGTAAAAAGCTTATTTATTCTTAAAGGTATAGCTAGCTACTTTATACTTAGTTCTTTAAGCTAATTTTAAAGATCTTTAACTATACTATTTATAGTGCGTAGATAAACCGTAAATATCCTTATAAAATCGCTTAATAAACTAAGTATAAGCCTAGTTTAAAACATTATAAACTATAGTTAAGGAAATCCCTTAAATATCCTTAAATATCCCTTAAAAATCGCGATAAGGTTTATTTTATATCTTTTAAGGTGTTTTTATCGTTAAAAATAAGTCGAACTATAGTTAAGATATCCCGCGGAAATTCTTAGAAATCCCTTAAAAATACCGGTAAAATCCGCTTAATAGTTTTTATAGTATCTCTTATAGTTAAAGATATTATATACTATAGTTAAGTAAGCTCTTAACCCTTTATAGTTATATCCCGGAAACCTTAGCGGGGTCCGATTAATAATGTTTATTATATTTTCTTAAGCGAGCCTTTATAGTGCGTGCTTTAGTCGTTCTTATCGCGGGGTTTTGTGGGGCTCCTTAAGAGTAAAGTAAGGAGTCCGGGCGTTGCCGTTTCGATTTTATAATAAGCTAGTTATAAGTAATAAATCGTATATTACTTATAACTAGTAATAAAGATAGCGTAAGCTATTTTTATTAGCTTAAAAATTAGTTTAGTAACCTTATAAGTTATATAAGATATAAGTTATAAATTAGTATATAAAAGCATATAAAAGTATATAAAAGGAAAGCCTTTTAGTAGCTTTAAAAAGGTATAAAAGAAGGTCTTTCCTCCTCTTTTCTTTAACTTCTTTCCTTTTTTTATTTAGCTAGTTTTAACTTAAGAAATCCGTATAAGAAGATACCCTTACTTTATTTAGTTTCGTTATTTATACTAAGTCTTTTTCTCCCTTTCCTATAAGTAAATTTAAATTAAATAAATTACGCCTTATTACTTATCGTACGAGAAATAATAAAGGTTTTATAATATTATCGATTAATTCGTCTATTTCCTTGTTTAGTTTCTAGCTATTTAGTCGTATTTTTTTAGTTTAGTAAAAATAGTTTGCGTAATAATACTAGTTTTTATAAAGGTAAAAGGATAAAAAAGGGGCTAAAGAAAAAGTAAGGTCTTTAGAAAAGTAGCCTTAAAAAGTAGTAAAAAAGGTAGATTACGATAAATTTTTTAAGTTTCGTAGCTTGTTGCCTTTTAAAATCTTTAGAAATTCGATGCTATTTAAAAAGATCTCTTATTACCCGTTTTTATCCCGTCTTGCTTAGTCGTCTATTTAGTTAATTTAATAATTAGTAAAGGAGCTATAAAAGCTAGAAATAGCCTTTAAAAAGCTCTATATAAGGCGTAGGCCTTATGCCTTTAAAAGCTACGTTCTTTTTATATCTATAAGAGCCTTTTGCTAGTTTAAAATCTTAATAGCTAAGTTAGCTTTATCTAGTAAACATAAAATCCTTTAAAAATTCGTAAGAACTTCTTTTTCCTTATTCTACGAAAAGGGCTATACCCGTCTTATAATACGGAAAGCTTAGTAAAAACGTTATAAATATCTACGATTATAAAATAGTAATTTCCTATGTTTTTTATTATATATTACTATAAAGTAAAAAGGGCTTTTTACTAGTCTTTATAGCTTTATTATTTAGTTTAATACCTTAAGTAAAGGAACTTATAGGTTTTAAATTATTAATTAAAAGGTTAGTAATTTCCTTTGCTTAAGGATTTACTTATAAGACTAAGAGTTCTTTAAGAAGCCGTAAAAGAAGCTTATTTAAGGTAATTAAGGGATCGATTTAATCTAAAATTTAATAAGAAATAGCGTATTTTTATATAGTTAAAGTCTAACGTTCTTAGTTAAAAAGAATATTAAGAATAGGTCCCTTTAAAGAGCTTATAAATTTTACTATTTTAGTAAAGGGGAAAATAAAGCGGCGTGAATAAAGGTGCTTTAATAAGTAATTTTCTATAGAGAGAGCGATTTCTACTCTTTAAAGGCGTAATAAACCGGCAAAGGCGTAATAAAATAAAGGTGCTATAAATACTTATTTCTCTTATATAAAGTAAAGGAGATCTAAGCTTATAACTTTTAAACGTAAAGAAAGCTTATTTAAAGCCTTTAGTAAAAGAGTAATTTATATAAAGAGAATTAGCTTATAAATAAAAGGTAGATAAAGGTAATTAAGTAGTAAAGCTCTTGTTTTATTATTTCGGTAGCTATTTAATAGCCTATATATAATAAGGAGTGATTTAAAATAAGTAAGGAAATAATAAATAGTTTAATAAATAACAAGAAACAATAAATAGTCCTTGTTAAATAGAAGGTCTGTAAAAGGTCTATATAATAAAAGGTAAAATAGCTTTTAGTCTATACGTAGCTAAAAATTAAAAGAAGCCTTAAAAAGGCCGAAATTAAAAGAAGCTTTAAGGAGGGTTATATTATTATTCCTACTACTACTACTACTACTACTACTATTAGTTATAGTATGTTTACTACTATTTTAAAGAATAGATATAATTAATAAATACCTTAAAGTTAAGCTAATATATAGCTTAAGTTATATAAGACTTTACTTAAACTTAGCTTAAGTTTAGCTTAAACTTAACTTAAGTATAAGCTACTTAAGCGACCTTTAAAAGTAAGAAGCTATATAGCTTAAATAAAGTTTTCCCCTTTCTTTTCTTAGCTTTAAATAAATAATTGTTTAGCTATATACTATTAAACTAAGTATATACTAGCTCTTAATAGCTTTTCTTTTCTCTTTTTAAAAGGTTTATAAAAGAGGTATATATAAAAAAGTATAAAAAGTATAAAAAGTATAAAAAGTAAAAAGGGTATAAAAAGTATAAAAAGTAAAAAGGTTAAAGTAAGAGGGTTATTTACTTAAGCTAAGGAATTAAAAATATAAAGTATTCTTTTAAAAGTAAAAGACTTTTTAAAAAAGGAAACTTAGTTTGTTTTTAGCTTTTAACTAATAGTTTTTTAGTAATTAAAACTCTGTCTTAATAAGAGTCTCTTAAAAAAGGTATAAGTATAGAACGCTTATTATTTTTATTTAAATAGTCTTAAGTAAGTTTAGTTAAAAAAGACCTTAAAAAAGGGTTGATTTTAAAACTTACTGTCTTTACCTTATTTTTATTTTCTTTAAGCTAAAAGTAGTTTTTTATAGTATAGCTCTTTTTCCTTAAATTTTATAAAAGGCGGGTTTTTTACTATATAAAAAGAGTAGCTAATTGAAAAAGGACCTTTTAAAGCTTTAATTCTTTTAAACTTATCGATTAAAGAGAAAAAAAGTAATTTTAAGGTATAAGCTTAAGTATTATCTTAAAGAGCTAAAAGAATATTAGTTAAAAAGCTAGAATTAAAGCTATTTAAGCATTTTAAAATTTAAGTAATAATTATTACTTTAAGGATCTTAATTTCTTAGGTATTAAACTTATCGAAAGACTTTTAATTTTATTAAGATATAACTTATTAAAAGTATAGTTTTTAAAAGTATTATTAAATAATTCTTAAATAAGAAGAGAATTTCAAGTATATTTTATTAAGTTATAAAAAGATTTTAAACCTTCTTAAGCTAACTTAATAGTTATATAGTGTTTTATTTATAAGAAAGAGCTATTCTTAATAATTAAACGTATAAAGGTAAGGATTTCCGCGGATTAAGTATAAGGATCTTAAAAAACGGCTTTAGTAGCCTTTTCTCGGATAAAAATAGATTTTTTTTAAAAGGACTAAGAGAAATAATTCGAAGAACCTTTTAGCTTGCAAAATTTAAAGTCTCTCTTAGTAACTATAATTTATTAACTTTTTAAAAAGGTATTTTAATATAAAAGTTAATAAAGAAAAAGGAGTAAAGAAGGTAAAAGGTCTAAAAAGAGTATTAGTTAAAGAATATAATAATAAAGTCTACAATATATAAGGAAAATTGTATCGTTATTATTTACAAAAATATATTTTTATAAAAGGTTTATTTATTAGTTCTTAAAATCTTAGTAGCAGAAAGGAAATTAAGAAGTATAAGTAAGAGAAGGAGAAGAGGGTAAAAAACCTTTTATAAGATAAGCAGGAAATTTAAGGGAAATTGCTATTTAAAAGCGCTTATTATATAAAATACGAAAAGGTTTTTAAAGGAGTTTTTGCGGCTTAGTATAGCTATATAAACAGGAGAAAGAAGAGAGGTTTATAAACTAAGTCTAATAAGATATTAAAGAAATTCCGAAAACGTACGCTTAGTTGTTATAATAATAAAAAAAATAAGGAAGAATTTTACTTAAATCCTTTAATTATAAAATCGTTAGAAAAACGTTAGTAAGAGTTAAAGTACGTTTAGTTTAAAGGGAAGCCAGGCTTATAACTATTAATAAGAAAAATAAGCGTAGTATAAAGTAAGTAAGTAGCTGCGAGTAGGGGGATTATAAAGGTATAAAACGTATATAAGAAAAGAAAAAAAAAGCTAAGAAATATATATATATATATATGTATTTAATTATTTATTTTAAGTAAAAAGGGGACTAAAGCTTCTTTTTATAAATACCTTTTAGACTATAAGTAGCTTAGGTGATTAAAAAACAAACCTTTAAGATAGTATAACTTCTTAAAGTAAGCTATAAGCTAAATTAAAGTTTATATTCTATTTATAAGTATAAGGGAGTAAAATATACTCTCCCGCAGCCTATAGGCTAAATATAGTATAAATAACACATAACATAAATACGCTGAAATATACATTAAATCCGCTACACAATTTCTACATACTATACATATTTCCTTATATTATTCTACCTACACATAAGCAAGATATAAGCAGATTAGGAAGAGGTATATGTGGAGACTATATGCATAATCCGTGCTAAGTCGCTACGCCACCTCGTATTTCTTGCGGAATTAATCCCTAGGCTTATAAATACAATATTAACTTAATAACAGCTATTAGCCTACTATACATAACTGCGCTAAACAGGGGGCTCTTTTCCAAATCACTTAAGTCACTTATAGCTTAGGAATTGTCTATATAAGAAAGCCTTGGTCCCCCCTTTACCTTAGATAGATTATTAATCTTATACACACACATCTTACCTATTTCTTTACCTTTTCGCACACTCTTTACATCTCTATAATCTCCTTACTCGTGGCTTTAAGCCTGCTCTCTTCTATACCTATTTGCTCCTTAATTATAAGCCTAGGAATTAAATTTTTAAGAAATTTAAAGTAGCATAGCGACTTAGCTTAAATTATATATATAATCTCGATATACACTTATTTTTAGTCTGTTTATACCTTGCTTATATATACGCTATATAATATAAAGAATATATATTATATAGAAAATCAGAAAGAGGATTTAATATATATTTAGGCGGATTTATATCGTATACTATTTTTATTTTATTTAATACTACGCTTTACGGCGTAAGGATAAGGGGATAAGGCGCGGACTAATAACCGCTAGTTAAGGCCGGTATTACGAACTAATTACTACTAGTTTAGGCCGGTACTATAAACTAATTACCGCTATTTAAGCTAGTATAACGGACTAATTACTATATATAAACATATATAAGGGTTTAAAAATAATAAAAAGCTTATCTTTTCTTTAAAGTATAGCTAGCTACTTTATACTTAGTTCTTTAAGCTAATTTTAAGGATCTTTAACTATACTATCTTACTATTTATTATTAGTGCGTAGATAAACTATAAATATCCTAAATAAAATTACTTAATAAACTAAGTATAAGCTTAGTCGGAAATACTATAAACTATAGTTAAGCAAATCCCTTAAATATCCTTAAATATCCCTTAAAAATCGTAGTAAAGTCTATTTTATATCTTTTAAGGTGCTTTTATAATAAAGAACGGGATAAACTATAATTAAGATATCTTATAAAAATCCTTAAATATCCCTTAAAGATATTAATAAAATCCGCTTAATAGTTTTTATAGTATCTTTTATAGTTAAAAACGTTATAAACTATAATTAAATAAGATTTTAAGCCTTTATAATTATATCTTAGAAACCTTAACGGGGTTTAACTAATAATATTTATCGTATCTCTTTAAGTAAGCTTTTATAGTATATACTCCGGGCGTTTTTATCGCGGGGTTTTATAAGGCTCTTTAAAAGTAAAGTAAGGAGTTTAAGCATAGCTATTTAAATTCTATAATAACTCCTTTAAGTAAAAAAGAAAAGCTAATATCTTTATTAGTTTAAAGTAAAAATAAAGTAAAAAGAGCGCTAAGTAATAGCTTTATAATAGCGTCTTTACGCTATATTAATAGTATACTATCTTTATCCTTTTAATAGTTTTTTCAGCCTATTTAGCTAATAGTAGTTAAGTAGCTTAAGATAGTAAGTAAGCGGCCTTATTATAAATCCTTATTTCTTATTTAGTTATATATCTTTATTTTATTAAGGCGATTAGCGTATTTAGAAAAACCTAATAATAAGGTTTCTAACTCTTCTTTAAGTATATATTTAAGCACTTATTAAGTAGTAAGAAGTCTTTACGCTAAGGAATATTCGTTCTTTATAGTAAGATATATTATAAGAAATTAGCTTTTCTTAGGCTATATTTTATATTATTTTCTTATTAACCTTTTACGCCGTTTTTAATCCTTAGCTAAGTTTCCTATACTACTTACTAGCCTTATAAGCCGCCTATAAGCAAGATATTATATCTTACTTTTAACCGCTATTATAGCTATCCTCCGCTTTTTAGCTTTCTAACTTATTATCTTTTTTATATAGTACTATTACTTACGCCTTCTTACTTACTAATATATATTAAGCTACTAAAAAGGTATTAAGGTAAGGATAGGCTATCTTATTAATATTAATAAGTATAGTTAGTATTAAGGTATTAAACGTTTATATTCCTACTTAAAGGTAAGTAATAAAGATCTTAATAGCCTTAATACTTAACTCCTTGCTTTTAAGGTTCTAAATATATTTAATAGTCTCGAAAACCTTTATATAAAAAGGGCCTTAAAGGCGAAAATATAAAGCGCGTAGTAAGTATAGTTAATAAGGCCGATATTAAAGCATAGGAATTTTCTTATTAAAGTTAAAGTTAAGTCGCGTTAAAACTTTTCGTAGGCCTATAAGTAAATCTTAGCGTAGTTTATAGCTAGGCGGAAACCCTTAAGTATTATAATCTTATTACTAATATATAGGCTTAAAAAGCCGGGCTTATTAAAGTTCGTATTAGTAATTACTAATAGCTCTTATAAAATCCGGCGGCGGAATATATTATAAGGCTAGTTATCGCTATCTCTTTTAGTTTAGGAGGGATAGCGGATATATTATAATAAGGCGTTTATCCGCTTTTATATAGCTAGGCTAAGTATTATAATAAGGGGAAAAAGCGTTTGCTAAGCGGGACTAAATAAGTCCTTAAAGCTTATAGCGGCTATAAGCTAAGAGGGGGATTTTATAGCGCGGGCTAGACCGTATATAAAGCAAGATAGGGTTTTAGCTATAATATCTTAAAATACCGCTATAAACGAAGCTATAAATTAATTAAGCTAGGCCTTAAACATATAGTTAAGGACGGCGTAAATATTGTTTTAATCGTTTAGCTAAAGTAGGTTCTTACTAGCTATAGCTACTACTAAAATTTATAAGACTATAGCAAGGTTAGCTTACCTAAAAGCGTTAAGTATTAACTAATTATTCTACTTATAAAGGTTTCTAGCTACGCTTAAAAAATATATATAAGTAGTAAGGGCTTTTTAATAGTAAAAGCTAAGTAAAAGGTATAGCTAAGTTATTATAAAACCGGCTATTTAGACTACGCTATAGTATAAGGCTAAGGGGTAAGTCGTTTAAGTTTAAGATTTAAAGAGGGTAGTATAGGCCGTCTTTTATAGTACTATAATCTAAGTTAAATCTATCGGCTTAAGCGCGGCTATAAAAAGCGGTATAGGTTTATATAAAAGCTTAAACTTAAAGGTTTTAACTTTTATTAAAGGACTTAAAGCTATAAAAGATAGCTACCTTATTTTTATAAAGCTTAAGCGCTTATTTATATTCTTTATATTAAAAGCGTAAAGGCTTATAAAAGAGCGGGCTAAAAAAGTAGTTATAAAAAGGCTAGTCTTAGCTATAAAAGACGTTAAACGATAAAAGGACCTAGAATAATAATATAAAGATTATAGGCTTAAAGTAAAGAAAGTTATATATATTAAAGTAAGGAAAGTATAGTAAGCTAAGGCCGGTAGTATTAAGAAATATAGTTATAAAAAGAAAAAAGAAAAGGAAAGAAGGCGGGTAGTAAAAAGAATTTAAATAAGTATACTATAAGACTAAAAAGGCCTTATTACTTAAAGTAAATAGTAGTATATTATTATTAAAATAACTAATTACCTTAAGAATAGTAAGTTATAGTTTTTTATAACTTATAATAGCCTTAAAGTCTTATACTTAGGCCTAACCGCTTAATTCTCTTAGTTAAAAAGTTTTATATTAAGTTATAAAGGCCGTATATTATACTTTTATCTAAACTACTTAAGTAGCTAACTCCTTTTATACTCTCTTAAAAGCTTTTATAATCTTTAACGAGAAGACCGCTCTTTTATTTAATTATAAGTTATAGCTACTTAGCTAGCCTTTTTAAGTTATAAAAAATTCTTATTTTAGTATTTTACTACCTTTTTTTATTATATAGCTTTATAGGATTTATTTTACTTTTTACTTATTTAAGTAAAGTATCCTTTTCTTTTAAACTAAGCTTAAGCGTATAGCTAGCTCGTTTACTAAGTATAGTTATACTATTAAAACGACTAAATAGATATTTAAAGACCTTTTTATATTTAACCGGTATATAAGCTATTTTACTTTAGTTATAACTTAAAATAGCTAAGTCCGTTTTTTTTAAAGTTTTGCTAGTTTGCTATCCGTAATATAGTAACTTTTACTAAGCTATAGCTAGACTTAATCGCTATATTTAAATTTTAATAAGCGGTATTCTTTATTTTATTTATATTTTATAGTAGCTTAAGTATAAGTAACAGGTAACTTAGCTTCTCTTTATAAGACCCCTTAATTTCTTAGGTATAAGTAGTCCTTAAGAAACTAAAAGCTATTATTTATTCTTATCTTTATAATAAGCTTGCTAAAAGCTATGTAAATTATAAAGAAGAAGGAATTATTAAAGCTAAACTAAAAAGCAATTAATATATTAGTTTAGTATAGGTCTAGGAAATTAGTATTAAAGAATTATAGCGCGATTTTTATAGTTTAGTTTCGCCTTTTTAATAAGCTATTAGTTTAAAGGTACTAAGCGGTAAATATAAAAAGCTTTGATCTAAAGGCTTACTATAAAGTCCGGTAAAATGCTAAAATAAACTTTATATTTTAGTTAAAGATTATCCTTTTTAAAATCCTTTAATTAGCGCGGAGTAGCTTAGTTTATAACGCTTATACTTAAGGTTTTACTATAAACTAATTATTGCTTAAGATAAGGAGATATATCTTTAAGAATTTATTAGTTATAGTTAATAAAGTATTAAAAAAGCTTTTTATAGGATCTTTTTATAAGGATTACTTAGCTTAAACTACTAAGAGCTTAGAAATAAAGTTTATTGCTATTATATAGTATAGATCTAGCGGGCTTTAAATTAAGATAAGCTACCTTAGCGTCTTATTTTAATTAGTTTAATAATAGTAATAAGTATTATAGCCGTTTATAACCTTATTTATATATTTACTAAGCTATAAGATTGAAAAGCTATTAAATAGATCTTATTATATATAAGTACGGCTAGTATAAGAATATTTAGTACAAGCGTTTTTAACGATCTCCTTATTATAAGTCTTAAAGATATATAGTCTTTAGCGTTTATTGTTTTCTATAAAGTATAGTAACCTTTAAAATTAAAGAAATAAAGGTTTAAGGATATTATCCTTATCGCTAAGCTATATAATAATCTTTACTTACTATATATCCTTTATATATTTATTATTTATTTTTTAGCGGAGCGGTAATTCGATTTATGCTTTTATATAAAGAAATACATAATTTATTATCTTATGTTCTTAAATACGTTTTAATTCCCTTTCTTAGTTTAAGGATACTAACTTATTATCTTAATATAGTAAATATAAAAAAGCGTCTAGTATAACGTTTTTAACGCTTAGGATATAGTATACCTTAAGCGGGAATTAGCTTAAGTATTAAGATATAAGGATTAGCTTATTATAAAATTTAATATTAGTAGGAAATAAGGATCTTTAGTTTGTAATTCTATAAGTACTTATATAGTTAGTAAAGATAACTACTTATAGCGTTTTTATAGGTAGTACTATAATATATAACTTATAAACTACTTATATTAAACCGGCTACTTTAAGCTTTATAAGCTAATATTAAGGCTCTTAACCTTTAAAGGCACGGCTTAAATAAACGATAAGCTAGACTTTAGTTTAAGCTAATAACGTCTTTTTATCTTATTTTATATCTTCTTTTAAGTAAAAAGCTATAGCCGCTACTTTATATTCTTAAGATATATCGATTTAGATAAATAGTTATTAAGTAAAGTCGAAGTAGTAAATCGTTTTAAGCTTAGTAAGTTTTTTAATTAAATTTATAAATGCCTCTTTTTCTTTTAAAGTAGGCTAAAAAGCGGCTTTTATAGTAAATTATACTTATCCTTAGCCCTTTAAAAGGACTCCTTCTTCCCGTCTTACTTAAAGTAACTCTATCTTTTATCTTTATATAACGTTAACTTCTTAAGCGAAATACGGGACTATATAGTATAGCTTCTTAATAAGGCTTATTTATTTCTTAAGCTATTAAAGGTTCTTTAAAAACGTGATATCTTTAAAGGCTTATACGTATTTATTTATGTTTATTAAGCTAATAGCGTCTACTTTAAATTTAAGGAGCTATATAGATAAGTAAGCTAAGAAGGACTTTAATCTGGATAAGGTAATATTATAGTTATTAAAAGCGCCGAACACTACCTTTAAGTATTAAAGGTGTTTTTCGGCTATATTAAAATAAATAATAATCTCGTTAATATAAGCTACCGCGTATTCTTAGTATTTACGAAGGACGTTATTAATAAACCTTTAAACGTATACTAAGGAGTTTTTAAAGCCTATAAGTATTACTAATAATCTTTTTAGCTTATAGTAGCTTATAACTATTAACCTTTTTTTATAATCTTATAAACTAAAAACTAATAAAAAACGATTATATATTTACTATATTAATAAACTTCTTTCCTTAAAGGCGTTTAATTATATCGCTTTAAAGCGGTATTAAGTAAGCGTTTAAAGTAATATTAGCGTTTATCCCTTATAAGTTTATAACTACTTATCCCTTTTCCTTTTTATTTACTATCTTTTATATTATAAATATTAGCGCTATTAACGGAGTTAGCCTATAAACTTATTTTAATCGTCTTTATTTAGTTAGCTAGCTAAATATTATATCTACTACCTTTTTATCCTTATCGCTTAATAGATATAATCTTAATACGACTTATTAATATTACTATCCTTTTATTAAAGGAATATATATATATTTAGATTTATCTATATATACTACTCCCTTATTTTGTTAAAGGTAAGGAAATACTTAAAGGATATTTTAAACCTTTAATACGTATCTTAAGTCCTTAGCGTAAATCCGGACGCCTTTATTAATAGTAAGTTTAAGTAGGTCCTTAGTTTAGCCGATTCTAAGCTTATAGTTTACTATAAGATCTTTTGTTAGGAAGTTTTAAGCGGCGTTTCTTCTATCTAGGTTTTTTATAAGGACTTTTACTAAAGAAGTAGTAGTATTAACTTTCTTAAATAGCTAAAACTACTTATTAAGGTCCGTAATTATCCTTACCTTTAGCTTTAGCGGAGTACTAATAGTTCCTTAAAATAGTTTATTGCTATAAAGCTCTTATAATCTTATATTATTATTTAAGCGAGCTTAAGGTTATAAAAAAGGAATATTATATTACGCCTTAACGGCGGCGCTTAAACTAATATAAGTAAGGCGTAGCTATAACTAGCTAAAATCGTTATAGTAACTAAGTAAATTACTTATTTATATATTGCTAGTCTTAGCTAAACTATCTTAACTTTAGCTTTAATCCCTTTATAAGCCCCGATTTATAAGACTAATATAAAGTTTATAAAGTTCTTTAAGTAAGGAACTAAAAAGTCTTAGCTAAGTAATATCTTAGCCGCTAAGCGTTTTACTATTTAAGCGCTAATCCTTACTTTTATAACTATAAGGCTACTATTTAGCCTTCTTAGTATATAAATAGTAAACTTTACTTATTTAATAATAGCCGTTTTTCTTACTTCTTAAATAAGAATTCGTTAAAAGAAGTTTATAATTATATCTTAAAAGATCTTTATTAAGTTAGCTTAGATAAGGATTTAGTTTACCTTAATATCTCTATAGGCTTTAATGCTTATCCTAAATCCTTTTTTTCTATAGATTAATAAGCGTATATAATTAAATCGTAATAGCTTATTAAGGATTAATAGTTAAACGTTAAAAGAAGCCTTAACTATTTAAACTCTTTATAGCTTTTAGATAATTACTTACGATACTAAGCTATATCTTTTTATAATAACGTCTTAGATAAGGTTAAGAGACTATTTATCTTTAATATATTAATAAAGCTTATTTTTAAATAGAAATACTTTGCTTTAAAATCTATATAATTTATTACCCTCCTAAACTAAGTTTGCTATAATATAAATTATAGTTTCCTTTAAGCTTTTATCGGTATTTATTTAAGCTCTGTCTATATTATACCTTTATCCCTTAAATAGTTATTAAACTTTATTATATTTCCTTCCTTAATTATTAAGTATACTTAGTTTAACTTTAATATTAATAAGTATATAGTTTTAAAGGTTCGTTTTTTTTAAGCTAAAAGACTTTAGCTTATATTCTTAGCTATTTAAATAAGTTTCTCCTTTAACTTCGCGAGCGTTATAAAGCTTATAATATATCCGCTTTTACTACGTAGTTTAAAAATATAACCCGCGGTCTTAATAAGCCCTTAATAGATAGCTAAAGCGTCCCGGACTATCTTTTAAGTATATATAAGGTATAGCTAGTTAGTCCTCGCCTTTTAATAAGTTAAACCTATTTCTTATATACTAATAAGTGCTTTTAAGATCCTTAGGTATATTAAACTTATAGCTAAAAAAGAATTTCCTTATATTTATAAATCTATTTATTAATATCCTTATTTCTTATTAAACGTTATATAGAATTTTATAAATAAGTATCTAGCTTTTAGTAAATTATTATAGTTAAGTAGTTTAGCTAATAAAGCGCGGCCTTAGCTTTATATCGTAAGCGCGATATTTAAGACTTAAAGTTAGACCTTATTATTATATTTTTAATAATAAAGTGCTTTTTATTAAGTACTTATATCGCTATATTTAAGCGGATTTCGCACTATTTTTATAAGGCGGAGATTTATTAGCTTAGTTTAATACTAAGCTTACTAAGCTCTTCTTATTATAATTTAAAAAAGTCTTTAAAATACTATTCCGCTACGCTTCCTTAAAAGAATAAAAGTAATTAAATAGCTAATTCGTCTTTAAAGGCCTAATGTTACGGAATCTAGACGGCCACGCCCGGACTCCTTACTCTACTCTTAAGGAAGCCCTACGGAACCCCGCGATAAGAACGCCCGGAGCACGCACTAAAAAAGCTCGCCCGAGGAGATATAACAAACATTATTAATCGGACCCCGCTAAGGTTTCCGGGATATAACTACGGATAGTTAGGAGCCTACCCGACTATAGTTTACGATATATCTAACTATAAGAGATACCGTAGAAACTATTAAGCGGATTCTGCCGGTATCTTTAAGGGATTTCTAAGGATTTCCGCGGGATATCTTAATTATAGTTTAACCCGTTTTTAACTATAAAAGCACCCCGGAAGATATAGGATAAACCTTACCGCGATTTTTAAGGGATATCTAAGGATATTTAAGGGATTTCCCCGATTATAGTTTATAGTGTTTTTAACCGGGCTTATACTTAGTTTATTAAGCGATTCTATAAGGATATCTATAGTTTACTTTATATACTACGGATAGTATAGTTAAAGATCCTTAAAATTAGCTTAAAGAACTAAGTATAAAGTAGCTAGCTATACTTTTAAGAAATAAATAAGCTTTTTACTATTTTAAAACCCTTATATACGTTTATATATAGTAATTAGTTTATTATACTAGCTTAACTAGCGGTAATTAGTTCGTGGTACCGGCCTTAACCGGCGGTAATTAATCTATAGTACCGGCCTTAACTAGCGGTAATTAGTCCGCGCCTTATCCCCCTATCCTTATACTATAAAGCGTAGTAAATAGTAGCAATTCCTACCTATTTAAACGGAAATCCCTTAGATATCCGCTAAGCTAAGAGCGATTATATCGCACGATTAAGTACTTATCTTATAAGAAGTTAGATACTAAACGATATTTTCTTTAGTAAGAAGCTCTTATTAGCCTTTAAGTCTAACCTTAATAATAAGCACTTTTTCCTTAACGCGCTCGTAATAGAACTCTAAGATAAGTAAGCTATAAAAGCGGAAAAGGCCGCGGCCTACTAAGTATACCGGTTTAATAATCTCCCTTACCCCTTTTTAAAGTACTATACCGCGATAGCTTATAAAGCTAAATAAGACGTAAAACGAGTCCCGCTTAGCTAAGCTAAGACTACTACCCTTTAAGAGGTAATCCGCTTTTAAAATACTAATAAAGGATAGACTATAAAACGATAAAATCTATATAATTAAGTAAACTAAATTCGGTATTACCTAAACGGATCGATTATCCTTTAAATAGAAGAAGTAAGGATAAGCCGACCTTAAAACTATCCGGCTCCCCGCCCGCTAAATACCCTCCGGATCGAGCTTATAATAAAGTTACTCTTTCCTTAAAACGATAAGCTTAGCGGATATTTCCACCGCGTACTACTAATAAAGTTTAGCTTAAGGGCCTTAACCGGAAATCCGCCTTAGAGGATACTTAGTAGTTTTTTAGTTTAGTATTACTATTTAGCCTCGTTTGCTATAGCCGCGCTAACTAAACTATTTTCGGGACTCTTAATTAATAAAAATAAGCTTCTTATACCGGGGGCCTTACGATATACCGGATTCTAAGACGTATATAAAACGGAAAGTTAAGCGCTTAGCGAGAGTATTAAGACTAAGACCTTAATAATAAGCAACGAGGACGTAGTAAGCGATACCCTTAGCGGGCTAAACCTATTTATACTAAGCGTATAGATATTAAGACTAAGTATAGCCTTAAGCCCCTTAGTAGGAATAGTAGTAATATCGAATAAATAATTCCTTAGTCTCCTTTAAGCACTAAGAAAAGAAGACGCGCTTATTAAGCCCTAGGAAAAACCTTAACTATAAGCCGAGGATATAGGGAGATTTAACCTATTAAGACCTTTAAAAGCATCCTTTAACGAAGTTTAAGAAGACGATAAAGCTAGTATATTCTAAGAAGTTAACCGTTTTATTGACTTTATCCGCCGAATCGCTAATAAAGGTAAGGCCTATACGGACGAATTAGCTATTTAACTACCCTCCTTCCTTTAAGGAAGTGCGGCGGAATAGTATTCCGGGGACCTCTTAAAACTATAATAAGAAGAACTTAGTAAGCCCGGCGTTAGACTAGGCTAATAGATATCCGCCTTATAAAAACGGTTCGGAATCCGCTTAAATATAGCGATATAAGCACTTAATAAAGAGCACTTTATTATCGAAGATATAGTAGTAAGATCCGACTTTAAGTCTTAAATATTATACTTACGATATAAAGCTAAGGCCGCGCTTTATTAGCCGGACTACTTAACTATAGTAATCTACTAAAAGCTAGACGTTTACTTATAAGAATCCTTATAACGCTTAGTAAGGAACGAGGATATTAATAGATAGGTTAACGAATACGAGGAAATTCTTCCTTAGCTATAAGTTAAATATACTTAAGGGTCTTAAAAGCACTTACTAGCGCGAAAGAAATAGGTTTAACCTATAAAAAAGCGAGGGCCGACTAGCCGTACTTAGTACGCACCTAAAAGATAGTCCGGGACGCCCCGGCTATTTATTAAAGGCTTATTAAGACTAAGGGTTATGTTTTTAAACCGCTTAGTAAGGGCGGATATACCTCGGACCTTATAGCGCTCGCTAAGTTAAGGAAGAAACCCGCTTAAATAGCTAAGAATATAAGTTAAGGTCCTTTAGCTAAAAAGAGAAAGGACCTTTAAGACTATACGCTTATTAACGCTAAAGCTAAAACGGGCATACCCCGCGATTAAGGAAGGTACTATAGTAAAGACTAATAACTATTTAAGGGATAAAGAGTACGATATAGAAGGAGCTTAGTCGGATACCGATAAGAGCTTAAAGGAAACCGCAATCTATACTATAATAGACTTAGTATAAGAGGCCGATAAAGCGTGCGGATTTTACGGCGAAGTATTCCTTTTAAAGAATAAGCTTTACTAATACGTTAAAGATAAACACCCCCCTAACCTTAACCGCAACGTTGCTATATAAAGATATAGCTTAGTATAATAAGTAGTTATTCGGAAGCTATAAAACGTTTAGATAGTTAAGGCTTCCCTTAATATCTAGCTATTAAACCCCGATAAGCCGTTATGATTTACCTACGCACGCTTACTAATCTACGGAAAAGAAAGGCCTAAGATAAGTATTAAAGCCTATACGGATACTAAGGTAGACCGAAGCCTTATTTAAGCTAACTTAGTAGAGACCTTTTAAAACGTAACTATAAACTCCTTTTAACGAATTCCTATCTAAGGAGTAAGAAGGATAGTTACTATTAAATAAGCGGAATTTACCGCTTATATACTAAGAAGGCTAGATAGTAGCCTTATAGTTATAAAGGTAAGGATTAGCGCTTAGATAGTAAAACGCTTAGCGGCTAATATATTACTTAGCTAAGACTTTTTAGTTTCTTATTAAGGGGACCTTATTAACTTTACGTTAGTCTTATAGATCGGGGCCTATAAAGGGATTAAAGCTAAAGTTAAGATAGTCCGGCTAGGACTAGCAATATGTAAATAGGTAATTTACTTAGTTACTATAACGATTCTAGCTAGTTCTAGCTACGCCTTACCTATATAGGTCCGGGCGCCGCTATTAAGGCGTGATATAATATTTTTCCCTAATAACCCTAAGCTCGCCTAGATAATAATATAGGATTATAAGAGCTTTATAGCGATAAACTATTTTAAGAAACTACTAGTGCTCCGCTAAAGCTAAAAGGTAAGGATAATTATAAACCTTAATAAGCAGTTTTAGCTATATAAGGAGGTTAACGCCACGGCTCCCTTAGCGGAAGCCTTTATAGAAAATCCGAATAAAATAAACCCCGCTAAGGACTTCCTATAAAAAGATCTTACTATAAACTATAAACTCGGAATTAGCTAAACTAAGGACCTGCCTAAACTTACTACTAACGAGGGCGTCCGGATCTACGCCGAAGACTTAAAATACGTATTAAAAGTCTAAGATATCCTTTAATCGTTTCCCCGCCTTTAAAAGGATAAAGGAGTAGTATATATAGATAAATCCAAATATATACGCATTCCCTTAGTAAAAGGATAGTAATACTAATAAGTCGTATTAAGATTATACCTATTAAGCGATAAAGATAAGAAGGTAGTAAATACGATATTCGGCTAGCTAACCGCGTAAGGCTAATTAAAATAAGTTTATAGGCTAACCCTATTCGCGGCGCTAGTATTCGTAGTAAAGAAGACGGTAAACGGAAAGGAAAAGGGATAAGTAGTTATAGACTTTCGGGGGATTAACGCCGGTACTACCCTAAATGCTTACTTAATGCCCCTTTAAAGCAATATAATTAAACGCCTTAAAGGAAAGAAGTTTATTAGTACGGTAAACGTATAATCGTTTTTTTACTAGTTCTTAGTTTATTAAAACTACTAAGAAAGGTTTATAGTTATAAGCTATCGCGGGCTAAAAAGATTACTAATAATACTTATAGGCTTTAAGAACTCCCCGGCATACGTTTAAAGGTTTATCGATAACGTCCTCCGTAGATACTAAGAATACGCGGCGGCCTATATTAACGATATTATTATTTACTTTAATACGGCTAAAGAATACCTTTAATATCTAAAAGCCGTATTCCGCGCCTTTTATAACTATAATATTACCTTATCCGGACTAAAGTCCTTCTTAGCGTACTTATCTATATAGCTCCTTAGATTTAAAGTAGACGCTATTAGCTTAATAAATATAAACGAACGCGTACGAGCCTTAAAGGATATCGCGTTCTTAAAGAACCTTTAATAGCTTAAGAAATAGATCGGCCTTACTAAGTAGCTACGCTATATAGTCTTGCATTTCGCTAAGAAAGTCGATATCCTATAAAAACGAAAGATAGAGCTGCTCCGGGTAAGATAGGAAGACGGAGTCCCCTTAAGGGGCTAAGGACGGGCTTAATATACCGCGAAAGCCGCTTTCTAGCCTACTCCGGAAAAGGAAGAGGCCTTTGCGATTTTAACTAAGAAACTTACTAAGCCTTAGATAATTTACTACTTCGACCCCGCCTAATAACTATTTATTTAAATCGATATATCCTAAGAATATAAAGTAGCGGCTATAGCTTTCTACCTAAAAAAAGGCACGGAATAGGATAAAAAGACATTACTAGCCTAGACTAAGGTCTAGCTTATCGTTTACTTAAGCCGCGCTCTTTAAGGCGGAGAACCTTAATACTAGCTTACGGAACTTAAAGTAGCTAGTTTAGTATAAGCAGTATATAAGCTACGCACTATAGTACTATCCGTAAGAACACTATAAGTAGTCGTCTTTACCGATTACGCGAGCACCTATAAAATCGTATACTAGAAATCCCTATTCTCTACTAGTATAAAATCTAATAATAAGCTAGTCCTCGCGTCTTAATACTTAAGCTAATTCCCGCTTAAGGTATATTATATCCTAAGCGTTGAAAACGTTATGCCGGACGCGCTTTTACGTTTACCGCACTAAGACGATAAGCCGGTATCCTTAAACTAAGAAGGGGAATTAAAACGTATTTAAGAAGACGAGATAACGGACTGCGTATTCCTCTATACGGAAGTATTAATCGAATTACCTCTCCGCTAGAAAATAATCAATAGATATACGGAAGATATATAGTAAGCAAAAATCATAGCGCAGCTTAGCGATAAGGACGGGGTCCCCGGACTTTTATTCCTCCGGTCGTAGGGGTTGCTATACTTTATAAAGAATAACGGACGTAAAAAACTATATATCCCCGAGACTTATGCTAAGAAGATCGTCGAAAAGGCTTACGCTAAATACTTTTATACTAGCCGCACCTATATATAGTAAGACTTATCTAAAAGCTTCTTAATCCTATAGCTTAGTAAATATATAGACGAAGTTATAGATAGCTACGATACTTACTACCGCAACTAAACCGACTAAAGTAAGACGCTAAAGTAGCTTATCTTAATCTAAAGCCCGCCGGTTTTATACTATATAATAGCGATAGACTTTATTACTAAGCTCTTAGTAGTTTAAGCCGAATAATCCCCGTAAAAATATCTTATAAAGAACCTTTTTAATACCTTACTAACTATAACCGATAAATTCTTAAAAATATATCTCCTTATCCTAAGCAACGACTAGTTTATAGCGGAAGACTAAGTATAAGCGTTATATACCGAACTGCTCCGCGCTAACTAAGGGATTTTAAAGAGGATAATCTCCGACTAAGATATAAAGTTTACCTTAGTATTTTAGCGGACCTTATAGTAAGCCTTTAGATTAAAGCTTCTTATATCTACTGCTTAGTACCTTTAAACCGACGGCTTATTAAAAAAGCGAAACTAAACTATAAAAATCGCGCTATAATTCTTTACCGCCGATTTCCTAAACCTATACTAAACCGATACGCTAGTCGCTTTTTAGTTTAGCCTTAATAATTCCTTTTCCTTAGTAATTTACGCGGCCTTTAGTAAGCTTATTATAAGGATAAAAATAAACGACGGCCTCCGGTTTTTAAGTAACTACTTATACTTACGGAACTAGGAGGTCTTATAAAAAGAAGTTAAGTTAGCTATCGCCTACGCTTAAGCCGCTATAAAGGATAAATATAATAAGAAACACCGCCCGCTAGAATTTAAGCCCGGCGATTAAGTTTAGCTATAGCTCGGCAAAAGCTATTATATTATAGATAGCAAACTAGCGAAGCTTTAAGAAAGACGTACCGGGCCGTTTAAAGTTACCGCTAAAGTAAGATAGCTCGCATACCGGCTAGATATAAAAAGGTCCTTAAATATTTATCCGGTCGTTTTAATAGTATAACTACGCTTAGCGGACGAGCTAGCTATACGCTTAAGACCGGTCTAAGATAAAGGGACACCTTACTTAGATAAGTAAGAAGTAAAACGAATCTTATAAAGCTATATAATAAAGAAAGGCGGCGGAAAGCTAAGGAAGGAGTTCCTTAT